>LGRX02029410.1:0-24121 GCA_001247695.2 Cymbomonas tetramitiformis | reverse complement strand
AGGACTCCGCCCACTTGGTCTGGAGCCACTGTAATGACTTCCCCGCATGGACAGCTGCCCACGCCATTCAGCGAGAACGCGTCCCAGAGTGAGCCTGCTGGAGCGGCTTCCGCCAGAATAGCGCATTACGCCCGAACGCCCTCCGCGACAGTGCTGACAGAAATGACCGCCCCACCTGAGCAGAACTTTCTGGACGAAGCGCATCTGCAGAGACAGGAACCTGAACTCCAAGTCGCACCCTCACGCTCTGATGTGGCCAACTGACGAACGCGCCAGCAGCAGAGTGCGACTCTCGCCTGGACTCTGCACCCTAACCAAGGGGGTGTGGGGGCAGCGGGGAGGTCAGATGGCATGGGCCATAGCATTGCTGGCGAACCCACTGCACTCTCAATGCATCCAACTCCCTCCTCAACGAGCAACGGGGAGGTGGGGGCAGCGGGGAGGACAGGAGGTGGCTCCGGCTTGACAGGTGGCCCACGCCACACAAGCATAGCATAAAGCATATTCTGGGCAGCCGCTGACCTCACCGATTACGGATAAGGTGAGCGGTGACTCGCTGACATCACCGCTTACGGAGAAGGTGACCGGTGACTCGCTGACCTCAACGCTTACGGATAAGGTGACCGGTGACTCGCTGACCTCACCGATTACTGATATCGCTACGGAGCCTAAGGTGATCGGTGACGCTCTGGCAAGCAAGGTTATCGGTGACATTTGAGTCGGAGATGGACTGCGCGGCAACCTCACTGACTCCTTCACTGACTCAGGCGACTACGGAGGCGAGTACGGAGGCAGCTACGGGGTAGCATAATGATTTAGGAATAGAAAAGTGCATAATGGGGAATAGAAATTATGATCATTTTGGGGGAATATATCATATGTCACATGCCATCTATCGTTTGTACTATGAACTATCACTAGGTACCCCGGAGGTACAAGCGCAAGCGATCCGGCGTGTGCAATATTTTGCGTCTGGCACACCCCCTTCTTCTAAATAATTTTTTGATTGTAGCATGAAGCATAATTTTTTCCACCATTCGATTCTAAAGCGTTTGTATACATTAGGTGAATACCTTTCGTTTGAGCTATCGATTGGCCCCATCCGCAACCGCATCAGCTTAGCATTCAGTCGCGACTGCAAGCTAAGTTGGTGCGGTGTGAGATGGTTTCAACCACTTGCGGCTTTGCATAATAGGGGTTTTCGTGAGAATCTTCTCACGAAACTTGGCAGTGATATTGTTCATATCAATATCAGTGCACCCTCAAGAGCATATGGCAAGCCGTTGAGTATATTAAAGACGGTCGCGTGTTGGCATGATGCCTTTTGGGTTTGAAACCCAGACCCAAACATGCCAAACAGCGAAGGGCTTCCCGTGAGTTCCAGCGCACGTAACTTTGCAAAATATATTGATAAGATGTATATATTTCACTTTTCTGAAGTGCAAGGTTTGCGATAGCTTGTGCGCGAAGTTAACATATTATTTCTTTGACCCAGATTTATGAGTTTGAATATCACGCTAAAATCTGTGTCAAAGAAATAGTTATACCATTTTGCGCGCAGATTTTCTTGGACCTTGTGCTTCGAATATATCAAAGATAAACATCTTGGCAATATTTCTACGCATTTACGTGCGCTAGAACGCACGGGAAGCCGTTTGCTGTTTAGCATGTATTGGGTTTGGAAACATTCGAACCCAAGCCCAATAGATCTGCCAAAGAAATAAATTGATGGTTTTGCCAACAAGTTATCTCAAACCTTCAGCTTCTGAGAACTGAAAGATATATGTCTTGTAAATATTTGTGCATAGTTTCGCGCGCTATAACGCACGGGAATTACCTTTCAGTTTGACATGTATTGGGTTTGGGTAAACTCGAACATAAACCCAATAAATCTGCCAAAGAAATAAATTGATGGCTTCGTGCACAAGGCTTTTGAGGGCTTGGGCCTTTGGCAACTAAAAGATATATAGAAAGAAAAAGAAAAAGAAAAAATCACGCCCGTCGGGCGTATGAGTAAATTAATTTCCCCGGCCATACTCTGGGCCGGACCGCCACAAGTGGCGGTCTTGTAGGGACAATTCACACCGGGTGGTTTCCATCTACTTCTTCTTCTTGTTTTTCTTGTCTGAGTCTTCTGTACAGCTGGTAGGTGCTGTGTGCATAGTAGTCCACTGTCAGGTCATGTATCCTTCGTAGTGCCTGTGTGGCTTCTTTTCTGTTAAGTCCGAGCTGCTCGAGTATGTCTCGGTTGTGTTTGTATACTGTGCCTGTTCTACCCACTGCGAAGACGTGGAGCTTGGCGCGGAAGCCGTGTCCGCGTAGTAGTTGTAGCAGTGGTCCGTATTTCATGTATTTTTCCAGGAGTTTGGGTCCCCATTTTTCGTCGTCGGTGTGAGCCACCTCTATGAGGTGTAGGTTTTTGACTCTTGCCGGTGCCTCCTGTTGTGTGCATTCCCACCCGTCCTCTAGGTCTTCCAGGCCCTCTATCATGACTATGTCTACGAAGCTCGGTATAGTGTCAGGTCCATCGTTTTTACCTGGGTTGTCCTTGCCGTCATGTCAGCATTGTCCCCTGGTGAGTATGTAATTTGGGAGTACCCTTGGTTTGACCCCCGGGTCCCTCTTTTTTCCGGTGTAGGCGAGGACCTTGCATCCCCCTTTTCTGTGGTGGTCAAGTATGTGTTTCAGTTCGTCCGCATGTGCGTCCGCCCTGTCCGAGAACATTCCTCGCATTCGTGGGTTGTTGCACCCACCTAGCGCGTGTCCCACTCTCATGAGGAAGCCTTTGGCATAGTCCACCCCTTGGTGTCCACAGCCCTCCAGGGTGCATTTCCCGCTCCCTCCGGCGGAGTTTTTCGCCGTCTCGTAGTCTTGCGCTGGTAGTATCCTCAGTCTGCACTTCAGTATCGTTTTGCGCGCCACGTAGGTGGCTCGTTTCCAGAAGTCGTTTGCTATTTTGTGTAGTGGCTTGTCTCCCTTGAGGTGTTCCATCGTTTTGTTTAGCCAGTTTTTGGTGACTTTGCCCTCCTTGACCGGGGGGGCGTTTCTGTTTTTCATTCTGTGGTTTGTCATGTCGTGCTTCCGTTGGTTCCATCTTGTTCTGGGCCCCGGGTCCGTCATCATCGCATGGACCCTGGACTCCTCCGTGACTCTGTCATGGTGGGCTTGTCGTCCACTCTCCAGTTCCCCTTGTGGGTCTCCTGTTGCTCAATGAGTTTATTGAGAATCCCAAAGATTTCCTCTTCGTTATGTTCCCCCTGGGGCACCTCCAGTCGTTCTGCGAGCTCATTGAGCTTCTCAAATATCTCTTCCTCATCAGAGGACTGAGGTGGTGCCTCTGCGGGTTGGGGGTTGTCTTCTTGGGTGTGGACCGTTCTGCCCACCGCTTCCCAGGGTTCATGTTGCTCCTGCATCTCCTGCATATGAAGTATCTCCTCTTCCTCCCGTTGTTCCATCATGGCCTTTATTAGCCTGTCCTCTTCCTCTCGGGCCTGGTCGGCCCGTTGCTGCGGGTTGGGCGTTGGGTCCCGTATTATTGCTTGCTCCTCTTCCGTTTGTTGTGCTTGGTCATGGTGTGCCTCCCATCTGAAGACGTGTTCTTTTTTCAGTTGGTGGGTCCAGGTTGTGGGTTCTCCCTGGAGTTCGGCCATTTTTGCGGAGAGTCTATTCTCTCCTTGCGCCTGCCGTTCACGGAGCAGTGTGGTCACATACTTTTGTATTGCGAGCTTTCCTTTTAGTTCTTTGTTGTCCGTGTCCCTGTCCGGTACCATGGGTTTGACTTTTATTGTTTCGTCATTGTCCCATGCTTCCGTGGGGGTCCCTGTGGTGCAGGCTTGCTTGGCTGCCTCATCAGCTTTTTCATTCCCCGTAATTCCCGTGTGTGCCTTGACTTTCAGGAGTGAGACGGTGTGTCCCGCTGCTACCAATGCCTCAATGTTGACCAGTATGGCATATAGGAGGTCCCTTTGTTGGTGGTGCTCCATGCTGTGGGGTTTCGTTCTCATGCTCTCCAGTTGTCTAATAGAGTTGGCACTGTCCGTGCAAATGGTAAGTCCTTTGCCACTTGGTGGCTGTGCCCGGAGGCACAGCTGTGAGCGATATGCCTATGACGGTAAGTGTGTGTCATCGGGGGTAATCTGGGATTGACACGATGACAAAGGAAATTGGGCCCGAAATCACGATGAGAATGAGTACTGTATGTCCGGGGTATGACAAGATGTGACACTGGCGACACCATAGTAGTATGATGATCATGGGGTGGTCATCGTAAGGGCTAGTCGACCCTCGAGGAATGGCCAGATTCGCATCGGGATCGAAAGACAATGAAATCGAATATCGATGTTGGGGTATGACACTATGACAGTACAGTAGTATGACAGTCCTGTATGACAATCATCGTGTCAGTCCGTCGACGTAAAATCTGAATCGAGAATGACGAATCGGAATTAGAAATGAGATCGGATCGGGAATTGAACGTTGAGCCGTAGTGTGACATCGGCTGCCGGGTGGTTGACCCTGCAACCTGAGTGACGAGTGAATAAGTAGAGCACTTGAGAAGTGTTTGGCCTTCAGAACTCGGAACCGAACTATCGTTTGTACCTCAATCTGGCCCTGATCCAGTATATTATAAAATCCGAATTGTGTACCTTTGCACGTTCAATAAAAAACATCACTCCGAGCATCTGTCGTACTGCCCACGGGCACATTTGGTATCAATTGCGTTACTTTGAACGTCTCCGCGCGTTCAACCACGGACTTCTCGTAACTTTCGTTATACTGCAGGGGGAGACCTGTGCTTTTGGGATACTGGGCGCAATTTTTACGTCAAAAAATTCGTTTTTTTTCGAAGAAGGAATCCAAATAACGTTCCCAAAAGTCACGATATATCAGTATAACCTTCCCTTAACACTGGGGGCTCAAACGGGCTTGGAAAGGCAAACATTCGTTTTCCGATCTTAAAACCCAAGTCCCTCCCAGGCCACAAACGACCGTCAGGGATCACCCTGAAGGGTTTCCCCGGTCTATAGTAGCCAAAAAAACCTCACAGTTCACCTTTCAGAGCCCTAAAAGTAGCTAAAACAGCCAAAAACAGCCCAAAACAGCAGTTTTAGCCCGTTTTCAGCCTACTCCAAAACCTTCCCCAACAGCCCCCACCACCAAAATCCCTTCCCTCAGACCCCATAGAACAGTCCAGAACCCCCCAACACCGCCCTCACGGCCATCAGTAGTCGGGAAAGCCCCCTAAATAGCGCTTTCAGCGGTCTCTGGACAGCTCCTCTGGCACTCTCTGGCACCCTCCAGCAGCACTCTGGCTGGAGTATTTTTGGAACATACGGAGCCCGGCTATCTTCTGAAGCCTTACTGAGCCTTTTGGTCGGACCTGACATACCTTCCTTTGCAGCTTCTTGACTCCTGTCCGCGCACCTGAGCACTTGAAAATCGTGTCGCGGAGCCCTGGCGAAATTTTGAATTCGCCGGCGCATGTCAGTTCCCCCACAAGGATACAGGAAAGCGTGGTGGAAACAGGGGCCACTGAAGTGGTTATTTTATCCAGACCCTACCTTCCCACCTGCAGGCGCCTTCGACCAGGACGGGCCTCCTTCCCCCTCTTCCTCTGACGACGAAGTGGAGGACAGCAGCTGAGCGCCTGGATAACGTCACCCTGGCTATCCCACCAGCACACTACAACCGCGAGTGGCATCAGCAGGGGAACTACTTCTTCCATTACCCGGCCACTCAAGATCTAGCAATCTATCCCGCGCTCCCTGGCACATTCGCAATAACCGTGATCGACGGCGTTCCTCCATCTCCAGATATTAGCCCCCCTCCTTCTCCTCCTCCTTCCCCCCCTCGAGAAAGCGACACCGAAGAGTAAATAAAAGGCGAGCAGACTCTACCTTCTGCTCACCTGTGGCTTTTGCCACACCCAGCTCTCGATTTGATCAGCTCAGCAGTTAGCATGTCGCAGCACACATCAGAGTCGCTTTCCAGCATGGGGGTCAGTGCAGAGCCGCTACGCCCCCCATTATTTTCACCCCTCACCTTTCCGTCCCCCACCACATACGCTTCCACTTACCCCTTCCCACTCCCGGGCACCACCATGCCCTATACCGCAGTGCCACGCCCATACACCCTGCCCGATGGCTCCCCTGCACAAGCCGTATGGAATGGCTCCAACTGGGTACTCCCCCAATCAGCGCCCATTGCTGGGGGAGTGTCCCCGGTGCCATTTACATTGGGGACTCATCACCCCATGGGCTCGTACCCCGCGCCGTACCAACAGCAGCTGCAACAACAGCAGCAATGGCTCGCGTACCAGCAACAGTGGCCACAACAGCAACAACCGCTGGAACCAATGCAACAGCAGCAGCAGTTCCAGCAGCAGCAGTTACAGCAGCAGCAGCAGCAGCAACAGCAGCAGCAGCAGCAGCAGCAGCAGCAGCAGCCACGGCCGCAACAGCTGGTACCAGCCACCTCAATGCTGTACGACCCTACGGCAGACCCCTCATCACAGCCGCCCTTCATCAGCATTGGCGCCGCGATTCTTCCAGACCCTCTGCAGGCACCTCCTGATGGCGGATTCCGACAGGGCGCTCCGAGCGGGGCCTCACTCTTGGTGCGTCACCTCCCAGCGGTGACAGCTGACCCAGGGGCCCGCAGGCGTCGACGCTCCCGAAGGGAGTCCTCGGGCCCTGCAACGCACGGCAGGCACATCCCGAGCCTGAGCCGCTCACCAGAGCACTCCGACCCCGATTCCGGTACGGACGCCAGCCGCACCAGTACGGGGTCCAGGGGGAGCCGGGGCACACTTGCGCGGGCAGAGCGCAGGCGGAGAGCTGCTCGCAGGTCCGGGTCTGATTCGGACGCAAGCAGCCGAAGTGAGCATATCCGCAGAGAGGTCCTTGCGGCAGTGCAAGCCCTGGACCTCTCCGCGGTGCTCTCAAGAGGTCTCGCCCCGTCAGGCGCAGCGGTATCTGCAGAAACCCCCCCATCAGGCGACCCTCAGAGCAGTGCACAGGGAGCCCTGGCGGCGGATCAGCCCCTCGAGGCGGACGCTGCAGACAGCGAGACCCCTCCAGAGTCTCTGACTGTCACTGGAGCGGTCCCTGTTGAACCTCCCACTCAGGCCCCTCTTAACATGATGGTGGCTCGCCGACGACAATCGATGGAGTCAGTGGTGCATGGCGGTGGTGACCCTGATTCAGAGCGCAGAGTCCCCAGCCCCAGGAACTCGCCCCCAGGTCCCCCTGATGATCCACCCCCAGACCCTTCTGGTGATCCCGACCGAGGACCCGGTCCCTCTTACCCTCAGTATCCAGAGGTCCGGGCCCTCTTCATCACCCACGACGGTGGGTCACTGTGGGTACATCAGTCAGCGGGGGTGCGAGGCGCGGCGACTGTCTCTTTACCACGAGACGAACGCCGCAGGGCTGGAGTACAGGGCGACACCATCCTCTTCACAATCATGCATCTGCTGGGAGCTCCGCTGACAGCTTATGCACGCATGGGAGGTCGTCTTCATCACACACCGCTGCTCCTTACCAACCCTCGCGTGGAGACCTGGGTACTCATGGTCGACCGCGAGATTATGGACATGGCCATGGGGGACCCAGCCGCAGCTAATGTGCGATCTACGAGTATGGGACAGCCGGTGTGGGAGTGGATACCTGCCACTGCGCGGGAGTCCGAGATGCTGCACTTCGACCAGGACGGGCTCGCTGCGTGGTCCGAAGTCAGCAACTCCGACTGGTACCGAAACATGAGCGTGGTGGCCGCGCAACCACCCACCCCCATGCCCTTCCACACGCCTCTCCCGCTCCCCGCTCCATCATCAACACCCGCACCACCGCCTATTACTGGGCCGTCAACCTCCGCATTACCGCCTACCTCAACCGCAGTCCCCACAAATCCCGCGCCTGCGCTCTCACCCGCGCATGCTCCAGGACCACCACCTTCAGCCCGCTTCCCCCACTCCGCCTCCGCGAATCCCGTCCTTTCTCCCAGCGCCGCCCCCTTTGTACCAGGCATCATCCGACTGCCGCAGGGCACTAATCTGCGAGCATCTTCGGACGAGGTCCGCCTGGAGCACAAGACCAAGGAGATGGTGCTGAAGCTGATCAGGGGTGTGACTAGATTCCCCCGCTCCGCGGCCGACACCAAATCGGCCGACAAGGATGGCCTACTGGCGCAATTGGAGCACTACTCCAACCTTGTGCGGAAGATCTTCAAGGAGGCCATCGTGATCGAGGCGCTGACCACTCCCAGCTGTACGCCTTCTGTATCGGAGTACCAGGCGAGCGTGTCGAGCCTCCTCTGGAGCTTCAAGGAGCACACCCTACAAGACCAGCAGAAGAGGTTCTTAGAGCGTGCGGCGGGGACCTTCGGGTCCGACCAGGCCTGGCACCAGCGCTACGTGGAGTTGGACGTGTTCTTCAGCGACCTGGCGGTGTGCTCCCTGACACAGGGCTACTTGGAGAACGCGCACGGCGAGGCTATTGCACTGAAGCAGGCGTTGAACGAGACCGCGGCGGAGTACTTTTCGCGGTTGGAGACCCGCATGGCTTCGGTCAACTTTCTGGCTGGCAGGGTCCCCAACTGCGTGGAGATGTCCAACCTGTCCATGCTCTCCACGTACCGCCGAGGGCTGAAGTACGCGCCCAAGGTGATGCGGCGCCTAAGAGCCATCCACCTGGATGTCTCCAAGCCAGAGGAGTGGGAAAGGAAGGCTGCTTCTGACGACATCCCGGGCACCCACAACGCCCTGTTGAAGATACGGGAGGTCGCTGAGGAGGTGGAGAACGACATCGACACGGAGGCAGCTCAGAGGCGCACTCAAGACCGTCCTCCCCGAACTGTCTCTTTCGCGAATCCATCTCCTCGTACCCCCTTCTTCAGACGCACCCCCTCCTCGAACCGCCCAGCACTCGCCATGCTAGAGAACGGGCCCACCACTGCCGCTGCCGCGGCAGTTACCCCGTTACCACCACCACCTGGTCTCTCCCGCCCTGATGCACCGAAGGTTCGCCGGTGTTTCGCCTGCGGCTCCGCGGAGCATATCGTCCGCAACTGCACGGATGAGACCAAGCTCAAGGAGTGGAGAGCCAACGCTCCTGCCCGACTGGCAAACTCTCCTGGATTCGTGGCCGCCGTCGTCTGGGCCATCGAACAGCAGGAGGACATCTCCCAGGTGGACGGCGTTCCAGAGGAGTTCTCCGAGGAGGTCTTGGCGCTTGCCAGCTGCGAGGACGAGCAGAGTTACCAGACTCTGGCGGCACTCGCTGGCATCGAACTTGTGGAGGGCGACGGCCTTCCCCCGGTTGAGGACGACGAATGACTGGCCGGCGACCAGTCCCCGACCCTGCCCTTCGGGGAAGTGAGGTCACACTCTGGTGATCAGACCCTCTCCGCCCTGGAGAAGCGGTCAGAACCAATGGAACCCCGACGCGCACGAGGACGTAGAGATCCTTGGGGCCATCGACCTCATCCCAAGAGCGTGGCCTTCACCTCTGGAACCCGCTTGCGACGCATCTACCGCTCAGCTGGTGCCCCGCCACTTCCGAGGGATGACTTGACCAGCCACCCCCTTGCAGAAAGTGCCCCTTTCGACGAGCCGTCTCTACCTCTCGATGATGGCCCTGCTTATACACAGGCAAGGATCGAGGGTCGGAGGGGGCGGCGAGTCCCCCGACACAGGCCCCCCATCATGGGCAGCAACCTTGGAAGGCCCCGTGACCTTCACCCCCAACCGCACGCTGTTCTACCACTACCCAATTACCAGTCCAATCTCGCAAACCCGCGAAAGAGGCTAACTGCGTGGCATTGGAAGAGGAAACTGTACTCCCTCCCTCTCGAGGTCGCCATGCAAAAGGTTCGCAGAGCCCTACGTAAATCCCCAGATGCTGCTAAGGCCCTGGTGGACAAGATGTGGGAGCGCACCCGCAGCCGCATACGCTCTGGGAGCCGAACGCCAGAGGAGCACGTGAACCGCGCCAACCAACTGACGGAGAGGGCACGCATTGCCCGCGAACCTCAAGATCGCAGGGAGGGTCATCAGCGCATAGTATTGTGGCACCTCCTCTCGCACGACGGCCGCCAACAAGTCCTCGGGCCCCCTAGCGCCAGTTCCTCCGACCTCTACGCGGCTTGGAGGGAGTTGTCGCCCGCCGAGCAGCTGGAGGCGATCGCCACCTCGAGTCCGGACTCTTCCCCTGGCAACAGACTGTGGGAAAAGGAGGGCGTGCGAAGAGCAGCAGCGAGGTCTTCGGCATCTCTCTGCACCCTGGACACTGAAGTGGGCACGATACCCGGGACAGCGGGAGACGTGGGCCTACCTGGCGCCTGGTGCAGTTTACACGCGGTACACCAGTACAAGATGAGGAAGCTGGGTCCCAGCCCCTTAGGAGTATCCCCTCCGTCGTCCCCGCTGGTCGAGCCCACGCCAGAGACGGCATCTTCGCTCCATGCTGACGCGCCGACTACCCCGGGAGGAAACCTTGAAGATCCACCCGACTGCGCACGATCTTCTCCTAAAGTGGCAGAGGAGACCTCTACTTCCAGCTCGCTTTGCTTCACCCAGCAGATGACCACCGTCAGGACGCACGAAGCAGAGGATGCGCTGCCCCGTCTGGACAGCCACCCCATCGCTGAAGACCCCGAGGTGATGGAAGAGGAGTCCTCGGTTGATTCGCTCTACTACACCCAGCAGATGGCGGCAGCTGGGACCCCTGAGGCGGGAGCTGATCACCGGAGCTCTCACCAACTCGCCCTCGACTTCCCCACCAGCAGCCCCCAGCATGACGAGGACCCCCTCAGCCACAGCGCCACTAGTACCCATGTGAGCCCCACAGTGAGCGGCACCACCCACGTGAGCCTCACAGCAAGCGGCACCGCCCATGTAAGCCCTACCACCAGCGGCACCACTCATGTGAGCCCTACCACCAGCGGCACCACTCATGTGAGCCCTACCACCAGCGACACCACTCATGTCAGCCCCACCCCGAGCGAATGCACTTCAACGGGCGCCCTGCTGACGGCGAGCGCAGACAACCTCGTCAGCCATCCGACTGAAGATATCGACTTGCTGGATGAGGAGTTCTACGCCGCGTGTAGGCAAACGTCGAAGGAGTGCCGCGACGCCTCCGACAACCTTCTCCCCAACCTCAAGTGCAAAAGCATACGCACGGATGGGGGAGTTCAGTGGAAGACCGACATTGAGGGTACTCTCGCAGCGGCGCATGACGAAGAAGGACCGCTGCTACTGGTGTTCTATGCGACCCTCAGAGGGCACACGGTCAAGGTGCTGATTGACTCGGGAGCTTCTGACAACTTCATCTCGGAGCAGAGTGCTAAACGATGTGGCCTCACGACACGAGCTGGTTCCGAGATGCGAGTCACCTTAGCGGATGGATCTGTAAAGATCACAGGCGCCACCGCGTACGCCAAGTTCAACACGCACACCACCACGGGCACCTACACGGAGAACGCCCTTGCCCTTCGAATTCTACCTCTGGGCATACAAGTGGACGTTATCCTCGGCGGAAGATGGCTGCGCAGTCACTCCCCCGTAACCCTGGGCTACGAGGGGAACGGTTCTGTGTCCTTCCTCAGGAAGTCCCGCGGTGGCAAGATTGGAGACCGCGTCACCATCACAGGTTGCTCTCCTGGGAAGGCACCCGGAGATAAGTCTCCAAAGGGCACGGCTTGTGCGGGACTGGTGGACGAAGTGTTCCTGACCCCCGCCCAGTTGAAGAAGTACTTGGTGTACGCGGAGACGCAGAAGATGCGTGGCAACGATGACCCGGGGATACAACCCGCCTGGCTCATGATGGCCGAGAAATCCCAAGGTGATACGACTTCTGCCTTCGCAGCGACGGCTGTCGACACTGAGGACGCCAAACCTGCTGCGGACACTGAAGACGCAGAAGTGGACCCCGAATGGACCCTCAAGTTCCAAGACTTCTGGGGTTCGGAGTACGAGAAGGAGATGACGACTGCCCTGCCGAACATCGATGGTCTCAGGCATGATCCCCAAGACGAGGCCAACATTAACCTGGACCCTGAACTAAGCAAGAAGGGGCCGCCCTGCCAGCGCATCTACAAGAAGTCTGCAGAGGAACTCCGCCAACTTCGAGAGCGCGTCGAGACCTTGATGTCCAAGGGCTACATCCGACCCTCGTCCAGCCCTTACGCAGCTCCCTGCCTGATGGTCCCCAAACCAGGGAACCCCAAGGAACTGCGACTGGTGATCGATTACCGGCTCCTCAACCGCCAAACAGTGAAGGACAAGTACCCCCTTCCGGACATCCAGATGATGTTCGACGAGATGCAGGGTGCGAAGTTCTTCTCCTCATTCGACGCGGTGGATGGCTTCTGGCAGGTCCCGATGGCTCCAGGAGATGTCGAGAAGACTGCCTTCACCACCCAGATGGGGTCATATGAGTGGTTGGTCATGCCACAAGGACTGCAGAACTCGCCATCTCAATACCAGCGACGAATGCAGCGGGCTCTGGGTCATCTTCCCTTTGTCCGGATCTTCATTGATGACGTGGTCGTTTTCAGCAACACCGCCGCTGAGCACTATGAGCACGTCAAGCAGCTGCTCCTGACGTGCAGGGAGAAGGGCGTCTTCCTCAAGAGGTCCAAGTGTCAACTGTTGAAGAAATCCTTGCGATTCCTTGGTCACTGCATCTCTGCGGATGGCTGCAGACCCCAACATGACAAGGTGGCTGCAGTGAGGGACTGGCCCGAGCTGGAAACGGTCACCCACGTCAGGCAGTTCCTGGGCCTGGCGGGGTATTACCGTAGATTCATTCACTGCTTCTCCGAGATCGCTCAACCCCTTACCCGGCTGACCAAGTCGGACGTACCCTGGGAGTGGGGTCCCATGCAGCAGTGGGCCTTCGAGGAACTGAAGAAGGCCCTCACCTCAGCACCAGTACTCGCCTTACCCAACATCAAGGGCGCTGCAGACGGTACAGCACCTTTCGTGGTGCAGACGGACGCCAGCGGCATCGCCCTTGGGGGAGTACTGATGCAAGACAATGGAGATGGTCTCGGCCTGCGCGTGATAGCGTACGAGAGCCGCCAGTTCTCAGCCGCTGAGCAGAACTACCACACTGGCGAGCGAGAACTAGGCGCCCTGCACCACTGTACCACCGTCACCTGGCGGCATTACCTCATTTTTACCAACTTCCGCATCCAGGGCGATCACCGCCCCCTTGAGTGGTTGATGGAACCTGGCAGAGAGCTCAGCCGCCGGCAGGCACGCTGGTACATGGATCTGGTGGAGGTGGGAGTCCCGCGCATGGAGTACATCAAGGGGGCACTACTGCTGGTGCCAGACGCCTTGTCCAGAAGACCTGACTTCAAAGACAAGGACGTTCGTGAAGGGCTGAAGGAAGCAGGAGTGATTGACCCCACCTCAGACCTGCCGAAAGACCCACTGGCAACGCTGGAGTCTGAATACTTCTCCAGCTCACCACCCGCAGCTCATCCCCACTGGGCCCAGACAGTTGACTGCTGGCTTTCAGCAGTGGAGACCCTCTCCGTGGCGGAGCAAGCCATGGGCCTGGGGGAGACCATCGCCCTCGTCAATCCGAAGCTCTATAAAGGGGCGAAGGGAGATGACCTCGACTTCGACATGCCTGACTGGCCCGAAGCCAAAGGCGCGAAGCCGACAGAAACTCCACACGAACCCCCTGACCGAGCTCCACCTCAGATAAGGATAACGAGGAGCATGTCACGGGCTGAAAAAGCTTCTACGACCCCAGCACCCCCACAGTCGGTGTCACTGAAGACGCGAACGCCTGCACCACGGGCTGATGCTTCAACGGCACCCATTGAAAAGGCGCCAGCGAGCTCACCACCCCCACCGAAGGTGCCCCAGCAGTCAGTACCACCCTCGACCCTTCCCCCACGGAAGCGACAAGATCGCCTCCCGGAAGACTCGCAGAATTGGCGCGTTCGCGCAGAGTACTCCTCGAAGTACATCGAGAAGTTTGGACCCTTCGACGTGGACGCCTGCTGCGACCTTGGCGGCCGCAACAGACAGGCGGATCGATTCTGGACAGACTGCCTTTCTGAGAAATGGAGGGGTCTTCGGGTTTGGTGTAACCCTCCATACAACTCCAACCACATTACTGTGGAGGCGATTCTGAACAAGTACATCGTAGAATGGAAGGCGGACCCGGAGAACACTTCTGCGGTCTTCGTCCTGCCAGATCACCAGTCCAAACTCCCCGCGTGGCGTAAGCTATTCAGGAAGGCCAATATGCAGATCGTGGAGGTCGTCCCTACTCACGATGACAAGGGCGAGCCCAATCAGTTCTTCGAGAACCCAGATGGAAAGGCCTTCGATCTTCGCTGGCCTGTCTTGATAGTGCACGCTCCTCCCGCCAAACCGCAGCCGGCACGCGTGAGACATCCACGAACGACCCCCGCTGTGATAAGAACGGGTGAGGCAGCGGACTTCAGAGACACGATCTCCCAGCAGTCAGACTCGAAGTTCCTGCGGGCGCTGAAGGCGGAGTACACCCGAGAGGGATCACTCCGTTCGCTGCGAGAAAAGGTGAAAGCAGCGCCACACCAGTGCCTACAGGACTTCAGGCTGGTGGGTGAGGTAGTTTGGAGAACTGCAGCAGGGAGATATCAGTTGGTGCTGGGGGAGGATTCTCCACTTCGGGAGGTAGTGATTCGCCATGCTCACGAGTCATTGTCCTCAGGTCATACTGGGAGAGACAAGACTCTGGAGAGAGTGCTGCGACGCTTTTATTGGCGTGGTGCTGCGGAGGACGTGGGCACCTGGGTTGCATCCTGCGCGGTGTGCCAGTCAGTGAGGCCGCGAGGAACTTACCCAGATGGATTGCTAAATCCTCACAGCATCCCGAATAGACCGTGGCAAGATGTCGCAGTGGACTTCGTCACCGGCTTACCAGTATCAGAGAGAGGCAATGACGCTTTTGTGGCCTTCACGTGCAAGCTGACGAAGATGGTCCACGTCATACCGATGAACTTCGGCGACAGCTCTGCAGCCGTGGTGGCCAGGATCTACTTTGATTCGTGGCTACTACCCAAATTCATGGTCCTACCGCAAGGACCAATGGGCAATTGCGGTTTCGATCACTAAATCGACTATTTGAGGCACAGGCAACATTTGCACATGATATTTATGAGTTAGATGAATTTTATTTCTTATAGCGGCGGCCCCCACGAGACTTTAGGTGTGTGGTTGAACGACACGCTTTAGGGGTGTAATTCCACCAAAAGCTTGAAGAAAATTGTGGTCCTACCACAAGGACCACCGTTATTTTGAGTATTAGGAGTCACATGGGGGACTCACGGCGATGCTCATGGTTATAAATCTTGAGTTTATGACCAAATAAGATAACTGAATCGGTTACTTCGCACCCTCATCAGCATTTCCGCTCTATTTCAGCATGGCGCATGTTCAACACAATGCAAATTCCGAATTTAGTGAATTTCGGACTTTAGAAATTGGCATTCGTCCATTCTAAAATGTACACGCCAGTCGAAAAATAAGATATTTGGATGATGTTAGACTTTCAGAAATTCGCAATACATATATACTTGAAGATTTAATGTGCCGCACACACCAACCTTGCGATACATGCCCTCTAGCAAGCAATTATGATGGCTGGCTGGTCAGCTCGCGTGGCCACTGTTTTAGGGGGGAAACTACCGAGCCAATCTATTAGAGGGGAAGCCAACGAGCCAACGAGCCAATATATGCATTCCAACCGGGCCTACCGCCCAAATATGATTGGGACATATGTATAGGTTCAATTTGATGGTATCCGCGCAGGTGTAGTGTTGATATATGATTGGTAAAAAATTATTGAAGATGAGTCACTAATTTACCACATTTTGAATGTTCCAAAAAATCCGTTTTGAAATATTTGAGCGTAGAGGTTTGAAATGCGTTCGTCATGGATATATGGGATGGATATAGGCCAAACCAGCGTTCAAATAAATTAACATAAGACCTATATATACCACCTTTCATTGGTAAGACACCACAAAATCACGGGAGATGGCCAATTAAATTATCGTAACAATGGTCCTCGTGGTAGGACCAAATCGTCGATTTGGTCCTACCACAAGGACTGCGGGGCAGTAGCCATTCGGTGTGGCGCTTGCATGGCGCGCCTATGAAAATTGTCTCTGACCGCGACCCGCGGTTTCAGGATGCCTTCTGGCAAGAACTTATGAGACTAATGGGCGTAAAAGTGGCTCGCACCACGCCGTACAACCCTCGGTCTGACGGGCAGGCGGAGCACAGCAATAGAGTCATTGAAGACATGCTCAGGTCCTTCGTGGACGCTAATGTGGAGGACTGGGACTTGTTCACCACTAACGTGGAGTTCGCGATCAATGACTCCAGAAGTGAATCTACTGGCTTCACACCATTTGAGCTGGTATTTGGGTTCTCGCCGCTATCGCAGTTGGACCTCTTCCTGGAGGCCGCGCAGTCCACCGCTGGACGACGAACAGGGGGAGTAGGTACCGCCCACGAAGTGGCCGCGAAATTTTCGTCACAGCTGCGGGACGCCAGACAGCGGTTGGAGCTGGCTCAACAACGACAGCGCGAGCAGTTTGATCGCAGGCACGGACAGCGGGAGTATGCTGTTGGAGATCTGGTCTGGATAGAAGCGAAGCATCTTACAGAGAAATTAATGGATCGCTCCATCTGTAGGAAGTTGACCAAACGCTGGCATGGACCAGTCCCTGTGACCGAACGCTTCTTCAGCGATATGCAAATGACCATGCCAGAGGCCGACAGGGGCGCTCCAGTAGCCTACCGCCTACGCCTCCCTCCTCACTGGCGGATACATGACGTGTTCGCTCAACATCGCCTCAAGCCGTACACCAGCGGTCAAGACGCTTTCGCCGCGCGCGATCACCTAGCAGTGCCCGAAGAGGTGGTAGTGGAAGGTCAGAAGGAAGCACACGTTGAGCGCATCCTCGCACGTCGGGCGCGGTCTGTACGAGGAAAAGAGGTGGAAGAATGGAAAGTTCGCTGGACAGGCTACTCCAAAGCCCACGACCAATGGAGGACCCGTGACAAACTCGAACGCGGAGGCCCACTTCAACAACTTCGTGAATTCGAGCAAGCGAGGCTGCGCATGGAAGCACAAGTTCGCGACGAAGCCACCCGGCGACGTGAGCAACGTGGCCGTCACTCTGCTCAAGCTGGGATGACACTGGCCCACCTCATCACCAACCCCTGCGATGAACTGGACCAGCTCGAACAGATGGAACATGATACCCCTCTGCCATGGGAGCGTCAAGAACGCACGGAAGATGGGTCGTTGGCACTGGTGACAGAGCTACTGGCGATTCAGACAGAAGCAACCCGCACGCCCAGAATCCTTGTACTTTTCAGCGGCACTGGTTCAGTGGAAAGAGAATTCCTAAATTGCTTCCCCACCGCTTCAGTGGTGACCCTCGACTCCGAGCACATCTGGCATCCCACTCATGTGCAGGACATCTTACAGTGGGACTACAAGCGATACCCGCCTGGATTCTTCGATGTCGTTTGGGCAAGCCCCCCTTGTAGACAGTACAGTCAAGCGCGCACCACCGGAGGACCCCCTGATCTTCCTCAAGCTGACAAAATCGTGCGACGAACATTGCAAATCATCGACTACCTGGAGCCGAAACACTGGTTCATGGAAAACCCCAGAGGTCGTTTCCCCAACGCGTTGCGGCTCCGCCCCATGATGCGCCAGCTTCCTCCCCCGCTGGTGTGTACCTACTGCATGTACGGTACGCAGTACATGAAGCCCACCTGCATATGGACGAACTCAGCACCACCCACGCCCTTGCTACGCTGCACTGCTTCAACACCATGTGCGTGCAGATGGGCAACCGGTGCTCACCCAGAGACTGCTCAGCTGGGACCTCATCCGCAGCAGACTGGAGCGGGCCAATCCGCGAGTGTATATCCCGTACCAGCGCCCCTGCTGCGACAACTTTTCCGACATCTACGCCTCCGCAAGACTGAAGACCCGCTTTAGATTCCAAGCGGCACCCTTCTCTGTGAAAGTGGTGCCCTGGTAGCGGCAGGCGAATTGTGCTCGAAGAGGAACCAGAGAACCTAAGAACTGGAGACAAGAAGGAACCAGAAAACCTAAGAACTGGAACTTAGATGGGTACCTTAGCGGAGTGATCCCAGGAGGTAGACCGCTCCTAAGGGGGGGGGAGAGTTGTGCCCGGAGGCACAGCGTGAGCCGATATGCCTATGCATCTGTATGTGTGTCATCGGGGGTAATCTGGGATTGACACGATGACAGTGAAATTGGGCCTGAAATCACGATGAGAATGAGTACCAGATGTCCGGGGTATGACAGTATGACACTATGACACTATAGTAGTATGACAGTACTGTGGGGTGGTCATCGTGGCACTTAGTCAGACCCTCGAGGAATGGCCAGATTCGCATCGGGATCTGAAAGACAATGAAATCGAATATCAGATGTCGGGGGTATGACAGTATGACACTATGACAGTATGACAGTACAGTAGTATGACAGTACTGTATGACAGTCATCGTGTCAGTCCGTCGACGTAACATCTGAATCGAGAATGACGAATCGGAATTAGAAATGAGATCGGATCGGGAATTGAACGTTGAGCCGTAGTGTGACATCGGCTGCCGGGTGGTTGACCCTGCAACCTGAGTGACGAGTGAATAAGTAGAGCACATGAGAAGTGTTTGGCCTTCAGAACTCGGAACCGAACTATCGTTTGTACCTCAATCTGGCCCTGATCCAGTATATTATAAAATCCGAATTGTGTACCTTTGCACGTTCAATCAAAAACATTACTCCGAGCATCTGTCGTACTGTCCACGGGCACAACTTCTATGGGATTCTTTGGTTACTGCATTGGAGTCCTCGTTTGTCAACAAGGACACCGCCAACCAGGACATTTTTGACCTCGTGGACGTCACCAAGGAGGTTCACCCGATCTTCAACGACATTTTAATACTTCGTGCGTTGGTTTCATTGACGACACCCCACTCTCCAGCTCGAAGGTGGGTCGACGCTTCGGCGAGAATTTCCCCACGTGACGGTAAGCGCGCCCTCCTTGAGGTCACCAAGAGGCTTCTGCCTCCTGGGCATCGGCCGCTCCACCACCATGAGGAGCTCTTAGGGATTTCTTTTGGGTCCTCTGACGATCCAGAGCCCTTAGTGGCTAAATTTGATGAGTGTCTTAAAGCGATTGCGGCTTCTGGAGCCGGCTCTCTGGACGACAAGGCCGCCAAGAGGCAACTGTTGGCGGCACTGGATGCGGATTTTTACCGAGAGGTTGTTACCCCGCTTCGCCTTGACACCGAGTTGGCTTTAAAGGTGGGCATCGAGGAGATCTATCTACACGCACGTTCTCGAGGTATGGTGGTGTGCGAACCCTAATGGCCCCACCCGCCCCAAGGCAGCCGCCCCTGTCCCGACGCACACGCCTTTCGGATTAGCGTACGCAGGTGGGGAGCAGCGTGACATCTCGCTCGGACTTCCTCGAGGAGTTTGCTCGTATAGTTGGTGAGGCTTCTACCCTACTTGCCTCCCTTCGTCATGACGAGCGCGAGCATGCACGAGACACACCGCCGCCACGGGATGATTTTCCCCGTCGGCATGGGGGCGGTGGTGTCAAATTTCCGCCATCGAAGTGGCGCGACGAGCGGAACCGTCGGTCCGACGGTAAGTTTCATGGCCGTGACCGTCGAGTGGGATGGAAGCATCGCTTCGCGGCCTCCCCACTCCCAAGGGGCGGGAATTGGTCTCAATCACGTCCGACACAGGGTGCTAGGTGCATCTCTTTTCATTCTGCATCGTCGGCCTTCGTTCAGGAGTGCCCCCTCTGCCCTGGAAACTTTCATGACACAGCACGTTGCCCTCCTTGCCCAGCGGTGTGTGGTTCGTGTGATGTGGGGCTTCGTAATGCCGCCATGGACTTGGACGAGGTCGTTTCGGACTTTCAGACCGCTTTCGACGACGAGGACGACAAGGGGTTTGCTGAGCTGTGCCAACAACACGACCAGCCTCTGGTACGTGACGACCCGGAGCCTTTCACGTACCCGGTAAAGCACGATGTGGGATTGCGTGCTCACTATGCGGGCTTGGGTCGTGGTGCCTCGGACACCGGCATGGGGGATATTCTGTCCGACGCACGGGGTGTCCTGGACTCCCTGCGGTCTGCGGCTGCGGCTGCACAGGTCGGTGGTGCTACCACTGCCAGTGTGCAGCCACCTCTACACCTCGGCACTTTGTCTGTGCCGCAGGTGGTGTGCGATGTGCCACCACCTGCCAATCACGAGATCGACACTAGGCTTTACCCTGTTTTGCCATCGGACCCAGCTGCCCACGAGTCTCCTTTCGGGGAACCGCTCCGGGTCACTTTTATGGACCAGGTCTTGCCAGCATGCGACGACGCGTCTCTTAATTTGTGTTCGATTGACTTTTCTCATGACCCAATTCACCCGGTTGAGCTTTCCATGATCGACGATGACGACGACTCCGACGGTTATTCTTACCACGGAGACGAGATTCCTTCGGCCCCGCCGGCTACACGGTCACGTGTCGGTGTGGCAACATTGCCGAGAGTCTTCTCTTTTGCATCCCTAGCCCTGCCCGCACTCATGTGTCTTGCATGCGTGTCAGCGGTTCAGGGTTCGGTGGTGCTCGATCGAGCCCCTGACTTCACCGCAGCGGTACATCCCACTGGGGTGACTGCAAACTGTCTGCCTGCCTTGCCTTTCACTTTCACTTTCGGCATTTCTTTTCCGTCACTGGTTTCGGCAGACTGTGCCTTTGGTTTTCACTTTTGCGGATTCCTTAATTTGTTCTACGAGTCTTCTTCTTGGTCTTGGTTTCTGGATTCTGGTTCTGGATTCTGGTCTTGGCTCCTGGTCTATGGTTCTGCTTCTGGACTCTGGACTCTGGACTCTGGACTCTGGTTCTGGATTATGGTCTCTGGACTCTGGTTCTGGTTGAACATCTTTGACTCTGACAACATCTTCAACACTGGTGAACTCTGCAGCTTTGTGGACCACTTTGAAAGTGGCTGAGTAGCTGTAAGATTGAGCTGTAGGAACTTAGCTTGTGAGCAGTATCCTAGCAGCAGTTTTAGAAAGGGACCGCCCTGGCTAAAGCACAGGCCTCCCTCTAGCGCAGTTTCCAGCTCTTAGCTGTTTGTTGTTTCGGACTTTATCTGTGAGCCGCTCTCTGCCATCTGAACAGCACTCCGTACAGTTACAGGGTGGTGTGCTGGATTCAGTGCACCGCAGGTCATTATTGCTCTGACTCCGTTTGGCTGTACCAGTACTCGTACAGTACTTGGTGACAGATACCTAGGTCACAGATAGCTTTATATTCGTTAACTCTTGTAATCAGTTTACACTTGTATGATAATTATTCAATGACCACCCGATATATTGCGGTACAATATATCTCACAGTATTTGTGAAGCCGTTTCCCTGATGAATGCTAAGGGAAGGAACTCGGGCGGTTTGTGCCAAGCTCGAGGATGGCTCGGATAGTCTGTAGGGATAATAAGAACCCCTGCCTGATTGAACACTAACACCTGATATGTTATTCTAAGTCTGTGTTCGCCATCAAACGTGATACTGTGTCTCATAGTAACCGGGGGTCCTATGAATGTGATGTCTCGGCGAGAAAGGACCTTGCTAGCTCCCAAGCCCGTTTTCGGGAAGAAACGCTCGAAAGCGAAAAAGCTATCAATGCGGTGCTGCTGAGTGACCATGACTGTTATGCAATCGCCGTGTGCCCTAGTGTTCGACTGCGCGACCTTCTTGCCGAGTGGACGTATCATATTATCGAAAACCTGCCGTGGAAATCTACTTACAGTGGTGAACCTATTGGCCTGGTCGAGGCCTTTGATATCAGCGAAGGTCGCCTTCACCAGCTCAACTGTGAAGCCCCTGTTTTCTACGATAGAAAGCTGCGTATCACGCACGGGCTCTCGGCACCGCTGACACTTGCGAAAATCTATGTACCGTATTCTCTGGGTGAGGCCATCCGGAGGTCGAGAACGCATCTAATACAGAAGTGGGCCATGATTCCTGCAGGGTTCGTGACCCCGAAATCGGTGCTAAAAGCCGCGACTTGAGGGCGCAGAGGGCATGCAGAAATACTATCAACTAAGACCCGAACTCAAAATTCCACCACACTAAAAGTTTTCTAAAAACACTCTTCTAAAATCTGAAAAAATCTAGTCGCAACTTTATGTGACGGATTTATTTCCAAATCAAACCGCGTAACTGGGAAACTTACTAACAAGGGGTGCGAGAAGGCAAACTCCTACCTTATTCTAAACGAAATATATACGGCAGGTCAGAGCACGTGCAGGGTAAAAATTGTTTTTAAAACACTTAAAGAAAAAATGTTTCTAAGGGCGCCGCCTATTTTGCCACGTAGGATGAGTGAGCGTCTGCTGACCTGTCGCGGGTGTGAACGCGGTTTTCGGCGGGACGAATGATGATTTTAGCAACAACTTTACTCATTCTTAGATGGTCATTTTACCGGTAGTCGTGGGTGCCATGTGTCCACTCACCCCCTCCCACCTCCCCGACATGGAGTGATGAGCTCATGGACCTCCTGGACTCGACGGACCCGGATGTCCCACCCCGGGAACTGCAGGACATCATCTCCGCCCCCCCCCGCGGACTTCCCATTATTGACTCTGCGGGAGGCCGGCTGGCGACATCACCTCCCCGGGGCCCCCCCCATCGTGGTGCCTGGGTGGTTACCGCCGACTTTGTGTGCCCGAGATGCCACCGCACCGGCGGCTTCAGCTCGGTCTGGTGGGTTCGCCAGAGATCTAGATTCCGGGCTCTGTGTGGGCTTCCTTCCCCTTCCACTGGGAAGGCTTGTGGACGCCAGGTGTACGTCCAGGACCACATGAGAAGCTACTCCATCCAGGCCAACGACCTCCTCCACCGACGCCGCTCCCGTAATGCACGGCTTCGGAACCCTGCTCCCCCCCCCTCCTCCTCCGGCGTGCCTGCCCCAGCTCCCCCTCCCGCACCCCTTCCCTCCCCCTCCGCTGCCTCCACCCTCATCTCCCTTGATCATACTCCACCTGCTCGCGCCCCTCGCACCCATCCCTTCTTCCTTCGCCCCTCCGCCCCCGCCTCCCCCCCCTCCCCACCTCCACCTCCCTTCCCCCCGACGTCCTCATCATCTTCACTTGGCCTGCCAGTTATCTGCTCCATCTGCGGACGTACAGCGGCTCACTCACCGACTGGTTGCCGGCAGTGTATTACGGAAGACCTCACTTGCCTGTCATCAGATTCTGAGTAGATTAGCGGACACTCCTTGCCTTTATTTTCCTGCCCTTACACTATATTAATTGTTATATCACCTGACTGCCTCACCTCTCCTTGCTCGGATGTACCCTGCCCTTCCACCTTTTGCCTTGCCTGACTGCCTCACCTGATTGTGTTGTGACGGACCCTGCCCCCTTCCCCTCCCACCTCTCCTTTATTGTCCCCCCCCATCACCCCCTTCACTCCTTCTCCTCTCCCTACCTCCCTCTCCTTTCTGTCCCCTCCTCTCCCTTCCCCTGTGCCCCCTCCGCCCCTCCTCTTTGTCTCCCCTCCCTCTCCCCTCTGCATCCTCTCCTTGTCTCCCTCCCCTCTTCCCCTTTCCCCGGGGGTGCTATAGGATCAACTTCGTGTCAATCCCAGAGATATTGCTTACCGTGGCGGGCCGGCCCGGGGCCGTAGCTCACCACTCCGGGCCGCATGCGGGCCGATGGAATCGATATGGATGCGGGCCGTGACGTTTGATATGAAAATACCAAAATTTATGCAAAATTATGCGATTTTTACAATATCACCATACTTAAAATTATTTTTTCGCGCCTGCGGCGGGCAATTTTGGAGACTGGCCGTATTGGCCGAAAGCGGGCCAGTGGATTTGCTGATTGCGGGCCGTAAAGAAAATTTTTAGCAATACACACTGGTCAATCTCCTCAATCCCCTGAAGTTAATCCCTCAGGGGGTTGGCCCCTTCTAGTTTTTCCTGGTTGAGTTCAACTCTCGCCCACCCCCCTTTGTTTCTTTTTCTCCTCTTCCTTCTTC
>LGRX02029409.1:0-58184 GCA_001247695.2 Cymbomonas tetramitiformis | reverse complement strand
CATACCAACATTTAGTGGTATGTGTAACGTAGGTTAAAAACAATTACTTTGACACCCAATAATGCTCTCCAAGCGCTCACATATCAAATATATCGATAGCACACGCCTCCACAATGTTTTACCCTCCGGTCCTTGGAACAGGACTGGAATAAAGGGCAGTAGCCACAAAGGTATGCACCCTATATTGTGAGGTCACAACTCTTCTAAGAGGGGAGATATGTCACGGATATGACCGATGACATATATGTCATACATGTCATATGTGTCATACATGTCATACATGTCATACCATGCATGTCATATCATGTCATGTCATGTCATATGTTATAATGACATACAGTCGTCGAGTATCGTCAGTACGGTCGACTATGACATGTACAGTCATAATATCTGTCATCCACTCACCATGAGTGGCATCTGTCATCGAGAGGCTGAGTACAACATCTCGATGATGAAGCAAGACAAGTTCTTGAAGAACAAACTGTTCTGAGAGGACGCGTCTTCGCTTCAAGCATGAATTGAACAACATGCGGGTATCAACAGGCTAATTCGATCAGCCGATACTGTTAGTTCACCCAATGTTCTCGGGTTCACAACCCGATGGTGGTAACGCGTATGAGGTGTGAGGACATTGAGGTATATGAGGAGCATTGCGCTCAAGCAGATGATTATGGACACCAGAGACTGCACTCATACCCACCAAATACTTGTTGCGAGTTGCTACTGTTCAACAGCAGCCGCATAGTCTGAAAGGTTGAATATCAACCTTGACAATATATATATAAGGGAAATATATATCACAGGGCGCAGGTGGAGACACGAAACGATCGGAAAGCTAAGATAGATAAAAAAACAGATGCCTAGGTTTTTAGCTATCGGTGACAGGCTGGAGTGCAGGTCACAGACAGTGACACATGCTGCACAACTCTCTCCAAGGGGGGACAACAGGAGACAGAGACCCCCGCCTTATGGTGGGGAAAGTCTCTAATCCCATGAGTTTGTAAGTTCTGGGGTCCACGATTTCGTTCTCCGAGCTTCTTCGATCAACTGTAACGTCGACCCTCGCGTGTCGCAGGCCGCGCAGCGGCCACGCTCGGAGAAACTCTGGGAACAAGAGTTAGAGCTCTAGAGCAACGTAGGCACGCGACGGTTCTCGGTTGGCGTTGGGGGAAAACCGGAGAGGAAATGGGCAGAAAAGGGGGTGGGGGGACCGTCGCGTGACCCCGTTTATTAGCTTGATTTGGTGAATTCCGGGGTGACACTGTTTCATGACACATTCGACATTGACATTCCGATTCGATTGACAATATTCAGACCAGACTCGAGACTGAGACTGCATATTCAGAGACGATTCTTTTAGACCCTTCCGTTCGGTTGATGCAAAACCTATCTACAGTTGAACAGTTACCAGCTCGAACAAGCTTACTAAGGAAAATTAATTCTTGAACCTTTTTGCCATCTGTACAGTGAATTTGTGCCAGTGTACACAGGGATGACAAAACCCAACAGATTATCGCGAGCAGAATCATTGGCTAAACAGTCGTTAGAGGGTGAAGCAATTTCTGAGGGTTCAGCTGAGCAAGCGTGCACTGAAGCTCTTCTCGGCGTCTGCAATCCCTCTCTGGAACGCATGCAGAAGATATTACTAGAGTTGCGGTCAGTTTCACTCCCTCCACACCACTGGCATTCACCTGACGAACCCTTGACGGTGGAGATCGCCACTGCCCTGAGTGAGATAGGCTAAACAGAGTGCATCCAGTTGGTACTCGCCTCCTTGCTTTCACTCTGACCGTGCGTGGCGAATTCGAGGCGCGACAACACGCGATATGCATACCGTTCGCGTTTTCTCACTGTTGTGCAACGTGTGAATAGTACGCAACGTTTGAGGGCTCAAACCCTATTTCACTTTATGTTGTTTTGGACCACCTGCAGGGAAGGACAAGAAAAGGTTCAAACGTCTATGAAAGAACGAAAGGAAGACATTGAGTGGTTCAACAAACTAGATAACGTTCGAACGCAGGTATGCGCTTCTACCAAGGTGCTTTGTTGGATATGCGAGTCGATACCAACAGATTACCACGTCAACATCGAGGATCATGAGCTCAGTCCCAAGGATCTTGCTGTGAACTTGGAAACGCACATATGCACCTTACCAGTCGAAGTGAAACCCGATGGTGTTGTGATATTTCTAAATTTCCTCTGTGAAGCACCGCTTGCTAAGAGGCCTTTGAACGACCTTGCTTTTGCAAAACGCTCACGTAAGAAGTCATTGGCTCCACAGCTGGAGAAGCTTCCTACATACATTGCTCGCGCGCAAGGAATTGGAAAGGAGATGCGCAGCTTGAGAAGCCGAATGGACAGGGCTCAGGCAAGAGCCCAAGCACTACAGCAATTGCAACAAAACCCCTCCGCATAACGAACAGCAATACTGCAATATAGCTGAAGAGTATCTCGTTTTCCTTCACTACACAGAAAGTCAAACATAACTCGGAGGTAGCTGTATGTTCGATAGCAGGCATCATTAAACGTATACTATGGTTGCTTTGAAGTTGTGTATTCCTTACGAACTCTGATATCTCTACTGTTGTCTTTTTTACAACTTCTAGGAACTTCTGATCCTTGTACCGTAAGGCAGTTCCAGGCGAATAGGTGACTACTCAAGGCATTTGGTCTAACTGATTCGTTGCACTATTTCCCTGAATTTCGTCTTCAGTTCCACGTTGTATGCCAGATTCACCTTCGTTTGGGGCTGCAAATTATGTTAGATGTGGGGTTTCCTCATAAAGTGTAAGCAAGTCCAACTTCATGTTGACTATCCGAGATCAGGACTGCATAAGCTGCTATTGCACACACCATGTTTTGCAGGGCTTGAACCTTCTTCTCTAGAAGTTGATAAAATTCTCACATTGTTTCTGGTCGAGCTCACTCCACTGGTGTCGTCAAGGTATATGCTTCTTTGGGCATTTTTGAAAGCTTCTTTGGGCATTTTTGAAAGTTGGTAAGTAGTTGCTTGCCATATCATGTTTTATTGTTATTTGTTGCCAAGGTCAGTGTCCGTGGTGCCTAGGAGTCCACACTTTATGCTAAACCTGTCGCATTTTGGAATTTGGGTTATGGTTCATAAGTATATACGCGTGAATACATATCTAATCATACGAACGGAACCCTCGCACGGTTCCGCTCATCGAACTAGGACAATTGGGCTTACCACTTTGACTTATACCGAAGACAAATGTGCACACAACTTGCGTAAGCTACAATGCATCACAAATTCATCTGTCGATGTGGCAATCCGGAGGTTTACCCCACAGTGTCACCATACCGGCTAGGCCGTCTTTTATGCGAGCCTAGTGACCGTGTGGTTCCTGGCTAGTTCCTTCTTCGAGAGAATTTTCGATTCGGGTTTCTCATTTATTAGTCGAAGCGTGCATTCTTTGATCCATGTGCTATATGTAACGCACGACTTACTTTACACGGTATGCAAACATGTCGTGCAACATAGTCACACATCGTGCAACTTTTTATTTGAATTGCGCTGCCGCAAATATCAGCCGTATGGCACCTGTGGATGGGGGGATGGAATAGCCATCTAGGACGTTCCACGAACTGATGCCGAATGCAACATCTTGCTTGGAGTAGTCAAGTCCGGATCGATTTTCGTAATTATGCACACACCCGATTATATGTTCGCCTATACGTGTTACGCGCAAATTTGCAGAGGCTCGAAACACGTATTTTAAGTGTAAATTACGTTAGCCCTCGATTATCAACGATTTTACGCATACGTAATCGCATATTACGCTTATCTGCACACCAATGGTGTTGAAGATTTTGGCCGACGACATGCGTCACTAAACGAAACCACAACGTGTTGCCAATAATGAAAAATTCATTGTTAATATTGTGCAGGAAACCTAGGAATTCCGATGTAGCCGTTTATGTAGCTCTATTATACTTAGGTAAGGTCGCCGCTATTCCTCCTATAAATTCTTACTGACTCCTGCATTACTATAGTTTGCACAAGACCAACCTAAAGTTTAAATTCGAATTGCGCCATTGCGTGACGGCGAGTTCATATTTTGTTGACAAACGTAAGCATACCGCCATACCTGAGTACTGCAGGCACCAAATATCTAAATAAACCAATCGATTTATTCTCATAAGGCTTGGGCAGTTAAGGACTTCGTAAGAGGGTGTTCATACGTTCCTTCCATCTTTCTACGCAGTCTTCGGTTATGACCATCAGGCTTTCTGCGCCTTCTTGCGTTCCAATGTTGTGTTGTGTGCATAATGTGTTATTCCCATAGGTATAGCCGAATGTGGAATAGTCACCAAAAGGTATTACTACGGTTACTTTAAGGGTAGGGCCGTTACGACTTGCCACGAATTAAAAAAATATGCATAGCTGCTTCCACACTTAGCATTATCAACTTTTTATCGTAAAGATGCCACCTGTTGCCATTTATAGCGTCGAATTTTGCAACATGACCCCCTATTTCTATTGGCTGGGGCCCAATAATGGTGTGTCCACGTTGTATATAAAAACTCTGGGGCGATTCTACAGTGTAGATTTTATTCTAGAATTTGTATAGCACCTGCATATACCAAAACTGCATTTTTCAATATAAGTAGAATTTTAGAATAAAATCTACACTAGAATCACCTCAGTGTTTTTCTATACAACGTGGACACACCATTCTTCCGCCCCAGCCATTAAACGTAGGGGGTCATGTTGCAAAATCCGCCTTCGGGACTGTTTGAAAGGTAATTGCTTACTTCATGGTTTGAATATGGCTTTTGCTATGAAATCTAATTCCAGAAAATGGCTTGAAACATCACGACAGCACCCTACCCTTAACCCAGACCATATAAGGCGTACGGGTCTTAAACGGTTGCTGTGCATGTGTTCGCTCCTTCGCTCCACGGCGCCTTCGCGTGTTCGCCATTACGACGCGCAAATTTGCGGAGCGAGTGGAGACACGTTACGGGTAAATTGCGTATGGGGGGGGGGATAGGCGAACATAGCCCCGATTAGCATTTTTTGCGTGTATGACGGAATTTCAGAATAAATCTCAAGGAACACATTATATCGATTTCGTAGCCGTTGGTCACCGTGAAAGCGGTATACGTTTGCAATATCGACGTGATACGCACGCATGGTCACATCGGCATGCGGCATACCTGCAACCGCTTGAAGTGCACACGATTGTAGCACCCTGACGTTTGTACGGTTGTGCAGAGACATGCATAATGATGGTTACATACATAAAATATTGAACGAAAAACTAACTACCGCGTAGGGGAGATTCGTCCTAGGTGGCATACCCCTATAGGTTGTAGGTACCATATTCGTTTTATGGCGCAAAAATATTGAATAAAATCAGCGTCTTATTATGCCGGGCATTGAGGGTTTGCCGTGTGTATGTGATAAGATTTGTATACGGTGCGAGCATAGCTAGGGTAATGTCGCATGATTCATATCAATGAACTGTTAAAGTTGTCAAATGATAATTCCCGGGGCCCCAAAAACAAACTTTCAAACGAGACTTTGTTGACGCCCCCAAAAGTCTTTAAATCAATAATGTAAGCACGCTATCAGGCAATCATCAGATGGTATAATATCGAAACTGCATAAGAATAGTTAGACCTTATAATGCACAATTCAGGTCACATCCGACATATCCAAACTTTTATTTATAACTACTTCTTGTTGACATTTAGGAGAAATGAATTAGTTCTGTTAAATTCTTATTCGTTTGTTTGTTGAATTCACGATTTTTGCAGTGGCAACACGATAGATTTTGAGTTGTTGATTCATTGTGTTTGTTGGTACCGTTTCGAGCTGAAAATCTTTCCCTACATGGGCCCAAAGCTTATACATCTGGGTTTTTCGAGTGTGCCGTTATTTCGCATATTTATTCGAATCGTGCCACTCCAGAATATTGGACACAATCTGAAACAGGCGTATAAAAGGAATATAATCCTCGCGACAAGTCATTTTTTAATCATTATACACGAGTGGCGTCAGACTGTATAAATCACATGAAACGTCTTTTTCGAATAAAAATTCAGGAGTCTCATCATCCACGAGGTTGACGTTACCTGTCGAATATAATAAATAAATTATTACTGGACGCGCTTTCCGGAACCGAAGGGTGCGTACCGTGGCATGACCTTCATTTTTTGTAACTCCCTATCGTTAGGGCGTTACACGTATGATTATGTAGGGGGGTATGCATATGCTACAATAGCATTGCTAGTTTTGGGCACTACATGATGCACGGCATGCAAACTGCATCCAATATGTACATCACTGATAAATATATGAATGGTAAACGTGTTGGAGCACCGAATGTGCCACTGGAATTCATTTGTTATACATTGGTACTTATCTCAAATTACACTAGGGACACGCGTGTGTCGTACTAAGTGATGTGGAACTTTGACACCCCAAAATGTTGGGGATCATGACAAATAAAATTTCAACATACGTGTTATTGAAATATGCATGCATATACTCAAATAGTCGTTGTATAGGTCCTCACACTATCAAGACAGCAATATGGCATAGGGTTTAGGGTTATTGTCCAGGGTGCAGTTGGTTGCTCCCATAAGTTCCGTAAGCTAGACCTGCTATATAAGCCGGGCACCTTACAGTGTTTCCCTCTCTTGTCACAATAAAACAACAGGGTACGGGGAAACCCTGCACAAAAACTTGCACAACGAAATGACTTTCAAAGGCAAAAAGGCATCAGCGCAGCTTGGAAAGCGGCATGCCGGTCGTACTGCACCTGCGCACGCACCGACATCCTGTGATGGGAACAGCCGATTGCAAAAGGAGGCCGAGCAACTAAAGAAACAAGTATCCCGTTTGAAACATACCGTAGCCGAACTTCGCAAGACGTGTGATGCTCAGGCGATGGATATTCAACAGGCGGAGTTTGAACGCAAGCGCCTGCGATAGAAACTGACAAGACATACCAGAGACACTGTGCTTTCTGACATTCCGAAAGCTAAAAAGAAGAACTTCAAGGCAGAAGCTCCAACAAGTGAGAAGGCTGTGTTGCAAAGACTAAAACGGAAAGGGGAGCACTTGGAGCGTATTCTGAAGGGGCTCGAGTCAACAGCAACTGTGACAGAGTCAATCAACTCATACTCAACCGCGCCAACTCAGGATGGCACAGAGGAACAACTTCCTCTCCACGCTGAGATTGTCAGGGATATGACCGATGACATATGTGTCATACATGTCATACGTGTCATACCCGTCATACATATCATACCATGTCATGTCATGTCATGTCATGTCATGTCATGCCATGTCATGTCATGTCATGTCATGTCATGTCATGTCATGTCATGTCATGTCATGTCATGTCATGTCATGTCATGTCATGTCATGTCATGTCATGTCATGTCATGTCATATGTTATAATGGCATACAGTCGTCGAGTATTGTCAGTACGGTCGACTATGACATGTACAGTCATAATATCTGTCATCCACTCACCATGAGTGACATCTGTCATCGAGAGGCCGAGTACGGAATCTCGATGATGAAGCAAGACAAGTTCTTGAAGAACAAACTGTTCTGAAGGACGCGTCTTCGCTTCAAGCATGAATTGAACACCATGCGGGTATCAACAGGCTAATTCGATCAGCCGATACTGTTAGTTCACCCAATGTTCTCGGGTTCACAACCCGATGGTGGTAACGCCTATGAGGCGTGAGGACATTGAGGTATATGAGAGAGCATTGAGCTCAAGCAGGAGATTCTGGATACCAGACTGCACTCATACCCACCAAATGCTTGTTGCGAGTTGCTACAGTACTGTTCAACAGCAGCCGCATAGTCTGAAAGGTTGAATAACAACCTTGACAATGCTATTCTCCGTCCACGCGACGAACGAGGACATACAAGTGTGTGCAGCAGTAGATATATATTGTATATTGTATACTGTGTGTGTGACAGGTATCGCGCATATATATACCGGCGAACAGAGCTCGCACACACATATTGAATATCTACAATGAATAACAGTATTCGTCAGCAAACGGATTGCGCGATGAATCATCGTCGCGAACGCATTCGCAGCTGATAGCATTCGCAGTATATTCGTCAGCAAATAACAGCGACAAGGATAATACCACATGCTGTAGGGCTGGATGGAGAATATCTCCAGACCCCAAGGCAGTATACGGTGTTCAAAATGCAGCTGGTAACTACTGAACACTGTCCATACCTTTACTATCGCTGGAGCAACACCAACTTCTACATTGCATTCTGACAATTGATACAGTATTGATCAGTTCAAATGCATGTTGTAACTCTCTCAGATCAGTAATCATATTGACAGCTGATAGAGGTTGTTATAGACAACACACACACACTGAACGGCATGAGATCGGCCAACAAAAGCCAGCCCATCATCATCCCAGTGGATGTGAAAAGCAAATCAAGAGCAGGGCGGGGCCGTGACAAGATACCACAAACTCATACATATTCCCAACCCAGATGCAAGGCAGCATGGAAGGATGATACGATGTGACCGATCATCGCCCAACAATTGTTGGTCTCTGGGTAACGGAGTAAGCGGACCCTGCTGGCATGCCCCCCAGTGGCTCCCGGTCGATGGATGGGACCTGTTGGTCCATGGTTATGTCATGAATGCAGTCACACCACACAGCATGGACACCCCATGTCAAAAAAAGGAAACATGCGGGCACCTAAGTGCTCCCCACAAAATTCAAGGGAGAACACAGAAAGTGTACATCACCACCTTCTGCCTCTCCTCGCAGCACGACAGACGAATCTACCGAGCTCTCCAAGAGGCAGTGCCCGCCAGAATGGCACCACAGGGATAACCGCCTCCCAAAACCCACTTCCACCCGGCGGCCGTCCCCGTTCACAGCGATCCGCCAGTACTTCATATCAAGGTCAAAGAACGCAAGTCCCCCGGCATGTGTAATAACCATGAGCACTGTACACGGAGAGGGAGCTAGCGTCAGACGAATCCAAGACACTCCCAAAAAGCGAGCCGTAGACGAATCCCCGACGCACTCAAAGAGGCAGTACCCATCAGAAGGGTACCACAGGGACAGCCACATCCCATCATCCAAATCATTCCAGTGGCCGTCCCCGTTCACAACGAGATGCCAGTACCCCATAAAGTGGGTATCGATCACCAGTCCCCCGGCAGGTGAAAAAGCCCCAAGGCACTGGACATAAATAGAGCCAGCCGCAGACGAATCCCCGACGCCCTCAAAGAGGCAGTACCCGTCAGAAGGGTACCACAGGGACAGCCACAATCCCATCATCCAAATCATTCCAGTGGCCGTCCCCGTTCACAACGAGATGCCAGTACCCCATAAAGTGGGTGTCGATCACCAGTCCCCCGGCAGGTGAAAAAGCCCCAAGGCACTGGACATAAATAGAGCCAGCCGCAGACGAATCCCCGACGCCCTCAAAGAGGCAGTACCCGCCAGAAGGGTACCACAGGGACAGCCACATCCCATCATCCAAATCATTCCAGTGGCCGTCCCCGTTCACAACGAGATGTCAGCACCCCATAACGTGGCTGTCAACCACCAGTCCCCCGGCAGGTGAAAAAGCCCCAAGGCACTGGACATAAATAGAGCCAGCCGCAGACGAATCCCCGACGCCCTCAAAGAGGCAGTACCCGTCAGAAGGGTACCACAGGGACAGCCACATCCCATCATCCAAAGCACCCAAGTGGCCGTCCCCGTTAACAGCGAGATGCCACAACCCTATGGCGAGACGTATTCCCGGTCAGCTATGATGGCCCGAACTCCCACCCATTCGGACCTGGCACAATGACACCGTCACGTAAGTCCCCCAGCTTACGCCTGACGCGCGAGATCCAGCAACCCGGACCTCGTCTATCATACAGACCGGGCCTCTCCACCATAAAGCGCCGCAAAAAGCCCCACAAACGCCTGCTGTGGTAACCCTTTTGTGTCATCCTGTGGAAAACAAGAGCTATGTTGTAAACAAAGTCTTGCCAAAGGACACATCTCTCAGCGAACCGATGCAGTTGGCTCGTGACAATCCCATACTTAGCTTTGTCGGCCAAGTACGAGTCATGTGCAGGGTACCTAATGACCTGGATGTCAGCATATTGTGCATCCAGTCGTTTGTCATATATGGCAGTCATAAGGCCTCTGCGCCTATTTTGCTTGATGAGTATGTCCATGTAAGGGACACGCACACCCGCATGTGCCAAAGATAGACTCAAAATGTGTTTGGGATAGATCCCTGCAGTGCCGGATTCGTTCAGATATAGATAGTCTTCCATATCTGGAATATTGAACGCCAGCAAGTCATCAATGTATCTACAAACGAAAAGAAACCTGTGCGCGTCATGAAAATTCCCCGCCTCCACAAGTCTGCGCATGAACGCAAGCTCATACGTAAAACAGTAGAGGTTGGCAATGAAGCCCGCACAGCTCGTCCCCATAGGGATCCCCACAATTTGTCTGTAGATCACACCCCCAAACTCGACAAATGTTCCATCCACCAACCCGCAGAATAACTCAACAAGCCGACCCTCCGAAAAGAGCATTTCCCTCTCACCGTCCGTCCTCCGTTCATTGGTAACCCACTCAAAGGACTTATCCTTTCTGACAAGCAGGTACCTCACCCTCGAACTTTGAAGTTTTCTTTGGAAAATGCTCCGAAAGAGTGCCGACAGCCGTTCCTTTAAATCCTGCAGACACAAGGTGGTGTACATGGACGTGAAATCGAATGCACAGACGTGCATTGATGCATCACGCTGTCCGCGGGGCCTGTTGCATGCCGCAGCCAGCTTCCGAACCTCCGCCGAATCCTGAATAATCCAAGACCCGCGACCTCTCGGCACACCTGGGATTTGAGAAACCACCTCTTTCCACAGGCCCTCGGTGTCGGCAGTCAAAGCCCGGAAGGCTACACTGAGCCACTTAGAAACTGGTGTAAGTGTTGCGCGATTGGCCCTCGCGACAAACCGGTATCCTACCGGAGACTTGTGCAATTTCACACGAATATGAAAATGCGGGATCCTAGGCCCCCTCTGCGGGGAAATGGAATGAGCCCTGCACAAAGCGGTGCCCTCAGCATTTATATCATCGGCCGACCGTTCCGTGGCCTCATAAGCTACACCGTGTCTAAGCTCATCCAGGCATTTCTGCATGTAGTGCTTCTTGCACACAAAACAGAAGTTACCGGCAGCCTTGTCAACCGTGGTGATGACGAAATCCCGTTGAACCTCCCGCAACCGGCGCCAGTCCGAAGCCGTAAGGACCAAATGGGGATCCTCGCATCCACCCACGAAAGACTCGCCGCCCGCACTCGAATCAATCACTGTGCGTGCCTCCGCCCTAACTGCAGCAACCCAAGCAACAAGAGCCGAAGCGTCAGAGACACCTAATGCCTTTGACACTGAAAACCGCCATGCCTGTAAAGCCCGTTCCAGGTCCAAGAACGCCGCCTCCGGCATACTACCTTCAGCCTCCAAGCCCTCATGAGGCTTAGCCCTAAACATCGTGCCCCTAGCCATCAGCGACTCAATGGTTGGGTTGCGCACGAGAGACAAATCAGTGGTCACCACATGCCCGCAGTCCTGGTCCACAAAAGCACGGTAACCACGCCTCTGACATGCACAGGTCCCTCCCATTATCCTCGCAGCCTCGACAGCCTTCATCCTAGCCACCTGCCCAAAATTACAAAACGATACCCAGACAGGAGCATCATATTTGTAACCCAACAACGGCTGTGAGACCCTTGCACGCACGCTCGGGGGCACCTTCTCAAGCCAGAGGCTGTCGTCAGCAACAATTCTGTTGAACCCCAGCTTCTCGATGGCCGGGTGCAAGAAAAGTTGAACGATGAGCGACCTAAACGTGGCTCTAACACCAGCGTTCGAGACGGAAGGAAGAGAAAACAGGATGGATGCCATAAGGGAAGTCCGGTGTGCGTCGTCAACCCCCCACGTCTGCGCATCAGAGTTAAAGAGGGCATCATACATACGCCGTAAATTCCTGTCGGCATGACCCTGCAACTCCGCCTGGGAGAAGGAGCCAGAAGCAACCCTGCCGAGGAGGAACCTGACCTTCCTATCAAAGTCCCTAGACAAAAAAGTCCTGCCAACACCATCCGCGAGAGGCGCGGCCCTCCCCTGCCAGGCGCCAACCTCAGCGACCCGGTCAAGGTTCGGGACCCTAACCCTCCTGCTCCTCGGTGACTTCCCTTCCAAGCAGAACCCTGTAGGCAAAAACGCATGCAGAGTCCGCTTCCAGAAGGTCTCACGTGGGAAAGCCAAGCTCCTGAACCCAGCCCTACCCTCGGCCGTCTTGGGGAAGTGCCCCGCGATGTGCTCGATGGGGTAGACCCTAAACTGCTGCCAGCCCACCCTAGCCATCTCCCTATGAAGAGGGTCACTCCCCTCCCCAGTTCGGAAGACGCGCTTAGCAGCGCAGACGTGCTCCCTAAACCTCTGAAAGGCCGTGTTACTAGTCATCCCTACATATAGCCTGTGACTATCCCGGATGTTATATATGACATATATAACCTGGGTAGTCTTGGCTGGGCTCAATATATCTGCTGAGGGCCCGTGCGCTGCGTGCAACCTGCGTAACCTCCGAAGTGTAGCACACTTCTGCATGGTATAGTGCCACGCCGTCATCCGAGCCTGCCACAGACCATCCCTCCAGCAAAAGCTAGGAGGAAACTGTTTCTGGAGGGAACGTCTCCGATCCGCAGAAACAGGTTTCGAAAAACGAGAAAAGAACTGTCTAAAGCCATCAGCAAGCGGGGACCTCCGTGCCCTACGGGCAGGTGGGGCCTCCACCAAGGGCGCCTCTACCTCCCCTGGCGTGTCCTCTAGCATATTGCCAGACATCCCCAAGACAAAAGAGTGCGCAAAGGGTGTCCACCCCACGTCTTCGGGGCCTCGGGTCACAATGGTTACCCCCTCCCGGGGGCGAGTTGGCTGACCTACCAACCCTGCCGTAGCCGCCTTTTAATTTTTACCCCGGAGTGGCTCATGCAGGAGTAACGACGATTACCTTCCCTCCGGCTCCACCAGGATCCCAAGCCAATGACCGACCGCAGGCACAAAGGGGCGGAGCGAGCAACGCCAATCCGAAGAATGAGATATCAAGCCACAACCCCTTTCACGGAACGAGAGGACGGGCAACCAGCCGTATTCACAACAGCATCCTGCACGCATGCAGTCTGCCGCCCTCAAGAGAAGAGTGTAGTCCCGCTACCAGCGCAGCAGGACCCAGCGACAGATTGCAATACTGCAACCCGACGGAACGCGAAAACGCACCCCAACCGGCCGCAACAATGCACTCTGCCACCCCCGAGTGCACAGACGACAACGCCATCTGCTAACGCACCCGGTGAACACACTGAACGGCATGAGATCGGCCAACAAAAGCCAGCCCATCATCATCCCAGTGGATGTGAAAAGCAAATCAAGAGCAGGGCGGGGCCGTGACAAGATACCACAAACTCATACATATTCCCAACCCAGATGCAAGGCAGCATGGAAGGATGATACGATGTGACCGATCATCGCCCAACAATTGTTGGTCTCTGGGTAACGGAGTAAGCGGACCCTGCTGGCATGCCCCCCAGTGGCTCCCGGTCGATGGATGGGACCTGTTGGTCCATGGTTATGTCATGAATGCAGTCACACCACACAGCATGGACACCCCATGTCAAAAAGTTGTGTGTGTGACACTGCTTTGATTCATTTATCAAGCTTTGTTCTAATTTACTTGGAATATGAAGATATCACTTGATACTCTTTCAGTGCACTCCCATATGCCCAAGTAGATGATAGGTTACCGACAAGTTATCATTTAAGTGACTGCACTCAAAGTTGATACACCTATATATATACCACTGGTATATCATTGGGGTTTGGTCCACTTTTCATGGGTTTTAATCAGCAAAACCCAATGTACCAAAAATTGACCATATGTATATCTTCACAAACCAACATGAAAAATGCCAAATTCCATTTCATGTATTCAGGTGAGATATATTACAGAGGTGTAATAGCTGTATACATTGTAGTATACACCTAGTGCTCACACACACACACTGACATATATGTCAAAAAGTGGTGAAAATGGGTAAAATGCCTATTACCCGCAGCTTAAGGTGGCTTAAGCCACCTTAACTTGAAGGGCTCATTGGGGCTTCCTCGGCGGTGCTTTCAAAATTTGGAGACCTGTGTCGTCAAGATCTTGAGCTGCTCTTTCTGCAGTGTCTTATCAAAAGTTTGATCTGAGTTCATCTTGACCCTCAAAATCTCGGTTGAAGTAGGGTGGGTATTTCCCAATTTTCCTTAAGATGGCTTAAGCCACCTTAAGCCAATTAGCTCACGGGGGCTTCCTCGAAGGCGCTTTTCAAAATTTGGAGACCTATGATGTCAAGATCTCGAGCTGCTCTTTCTGCAGTGTGTCGCCAAAAGTTTGATCCGAGGTCATCTTGACCCTCAAAATCTCGGTTCAAGTAGCATGGGTATGCAAAAACCGGAAAAAATCGCTCAAATTTCACTAAATGTTGCACCCTCTTGGATACTTCCCAAAATTGCACACCGGGAACTTGGGCTCGCCGAATAGTGCATATAGTGTCTAAAAGAAGACATTGTCGCCGTCGTTTTAAGCTAAAAAAATCTAGTTTCCGGTACCGATAGCTCCCGCAATAATTGAAAACGTTAAGGTGGCTTAAGCCACCCTAAATCGCTGTTAGGGTGGCTTAAGCCACCCGAAGGGTAATAGCCAAAAAATCTCACACGTCAAATATCAAAATGAAAATTCGAGTCTGATTTTTTTGCTCGTCCAATTTTTTACCTATCAATGGTATATGCAAAAATTTGTGAGCACTTGTAACACCCTGTAACATCCTAATAATAGTGTGCAAAAACTAGGGGGTGTAACGTACCTCCCAGGTATCACATGGTAAACAGTGACATATTAAATGCAGTTTTGCTTTAATTCCTTCAGGAAATGTTCATACTGCTTAAGTTTTGTATAATTAGGTGTTACTGATACCATGTAACATCCTAATGTCACTGTAGGTGATAAGGGTCACAGTAACCCTACACACCCTAAAATGCCACTATATAATAGTGAAACACTCTGTATTTGGCATTTTGGTCATGCTGAAATCAGCACATTCATGACCAATATATCGGGCAACAACCCAATAACTGTAGGGCAACAACCCAATAACTGTACGGCTGCTTCCTATGGGAATTGCATGCTGCTTGATGAGGTAATAGGCACTTGACAACTGCCTGTGGAATTCACACTTCCTTGAGGGGGGAAGACGGTGGAACCATATATATACTTCACCTCATTATATCAATGTATAAAAATAATACATGTACAATATATATATATATATATCACACACACACACCCATTTTGAAGGTTTTTGTTGGTGTGGTGTTTTACTTTAGGTGGCAGAAGAACCAGCTATACCAACTATCGATATTGATCCTAATAACTGGTACTTTGACATTCTGGGTTCTTATGATCATTTCAGCAGATTCAAAATACCTTCATGGTTAAAGGGTTATGCTGACACACAGACCCGGTATGATCAGATAGGATATTTCGATGCCATCAGCAGAATGAAGACAGACATGAGTCGGTACAGAGATCCAGAGACTGAGCCGAATGCACCAGATGAGGATTACTCAGAGGATAATCCCCCGCCTGCATTTACAGATCCAGATGATGGTCAGGCCACCGCAGCATTAATTCCAGCCGCAATTGTCCCTAAGGTGAAAATGAATCCACCAAAGGAGTACAAAGTCGGACAGGATGCGGAGATTTGGATAGAGACAGTAGACAGATATTTTCAGTTTACATATCCAGGTGCACCAGATAATAAGGATCTCATCACAGTCTTCCTCACGTTCATGCAGAATAATGACAGACACTACTTCCATGTCATGGCCAAAACACCAGATGCCACGTATGAAGATGTCAGGAATACATTCCTCAGGCAGTTCGGAAATCCCCATAAGCGGTCAGTTGCCAAAAAGCATCTAATGGCACTGCAGCAGGGTAACCAGACTTTTGCAGACTACCCGTACGCACATTCGCATCACTGGCTTCTCTAGCATCAGTTGATTTGGATGGTGTCTTGATCAAGGACAGATTCATCAGTAACATGGAATCGGACCTTCGGAAACAGTTTCACCTCAGATTTCTGACAGAGGATGAAAGGAATAACCTGTCGTGGGCACAAACCACACAGATTCTGCTCGATTTGAATTATGTAGTTCATTCGAAGCAGGCAGAGACCCTTCACTATAGGGGACAGAAGGAACAGTCAGGAGGCCCAGTCAGAAAAGACAAGGACAAGGGCCGTGGCAATAAGCCATATGACAAATCCAATCAGAATCGAGGCAACCAGAATCAGAATGCCAACCAGAATTCCCAGAGGAATAAAGGAAAAGGCAAAGGAAAAGGCAAGGGAAAAGGAAAAGGAAAGGGATCAGCATTATCTCCTTCCCAGCCTTGTCAACGTTATGGTCGTACCAATCACATCACAAAGGATTGCCTTTCCACCAAGACACCAGATGGGAAACCCATAAAAGGCAATCCTCCAGCTCAGAATCCATACAGAGGACAGCAGCAACAGAATAATCAGGGTGGCAAAAGTGAGTCCAACAAACTCCTAAAAACAGTCAACACCCTGGTTAAGGAGCTCCAGAATCAGCAGAGCATCACTGCAACAATTGCAGCTCCAGCTCCAGCTCCAGCTCCAGCATCAGCTCCAGCTCCTCAGGGAAACTCTCCGGGTACCAGACAGGTACCAGTGATGAGGGCAGAGCATTCATAGATTGTGGGATTGGGGGATTGGGGAATTGGGGGATTGAAAAAATCACAGGGTGAAAAACCAGAATTCAAGTTTCTAAAAAGTTGGAATTTTAATTTTTACCCTGTGAAACTATGGATACACAAAAATTTGAAACCTCAGTAAACGGTATTTGTGGCAAAAATATCAACAAAATTTTGGTTCCCGTTCCCCAAAGATTCATTTGAAATTGTGAATTTTAGAGCTGTAATTTTAGAAAAATTTGAGATTCCGTATTTCTTCCCTACGAATAAAACTATACCGTCAGCCGACTGTTTTCTTAAAACATTATTCTAATTAATAACTTCAAGTTTACTGGTAGTCTTTCGACTGTTTTCATAAATATTGAAAACCATGCGGGAAATTTGGTGTGACCACACTTGAACACGCACAACACTTTACCGCTGCCACCGGTTTGACATTTTTCAGGTGTACTTTTACGTACCAATACTTTCACGGACGCAACACTTTCACGGACGGACACGCGCAACACTTTACCACAGCCGTGCACTTTTGCATTATTCTTGTTAACTTATGCAGACTAATAACTTCACGCTTCCTAGCTAGTAGACTCTTTGCCGGTTTAATTATTTCAGAAAACCATGCGGGACACACTAGACATTTTTTTGTGACCACGCTTGAACACTCACTACACTTTACCGCTGCCACCGGCTTACCATTATTCTTGTTTACTTAACCAGTCTGCTACATTCACGGGCCAAAATAGACAAATATACACACCAACAAACATATTTCACTAGCCTATTCCTCCTCTGACTTGGTAATCTCAGCAAGTGCCTGAGCAAGGTGGTACACAGCCCCGAAGAAGCTGGTGGTGCAACTCTCAATCCCAAAAAAGGCACGCTTGGCTCGGAGTGCTCCAACTCCAGTTGAACCTGCCCCAAATATTCAGTTTAGTTAACATTTGTCTTACAAGGTAAGTGCTGCATAATGCATAAAACTAAGCAAGTCACGGGTCTTACCAGAACCCATGAAGGGGTCGGCCACCAACTGCCCCATCTGCTTCGTGTAACGTCTGGTCAAAAATGTCATCATCGCCGGGTTTTTCTGACCCTTCACGAGAGTTTTCCCGTTCTTGGGGCAAACCTGCTGGTCCCCAAAGGTGGTGCAACCGGTTTCCTGGCACCTGTGCTTGAAGGTGTCCTGAGTGTACAGCGGTGCAAAGGGAGCATCCACACGGTCAAACTCTTGCTTCAGGTACTCGGTTAACATCGAGGCCTTGCGTTTGTATTCAGGATGTTCCGTGGTTACTCCCGGATCAACCTCCTCCATCTTTTCAAGAAGCTTGTCTTGCACAAGCCCCAACATGTGCTCTCGTTCCTGGTGCGTGATTGGGCCAAGCACATTGCCCGTGTACGTGGTTGTCAGCACATCTACACCCAGCTCTTTCACGTAGGGACTTTGGACCAAGTATTGTTCCCGCCAGTCCATCACCACCTGCGATGGCCTCTTTGACAGACAGGTGTAGTAGTGCCCGGAAGAGATTGGGCTGTTCATGCGGTACTTCTTCTTCATCATGCGCGTCTGCGTGATGAAACCTGTTCAACAACAAAAGTCAACTCTTGTTTTCCTTACCGAAGGCACATCTTCTCAAAACAATGTGAATACAACTTACCAGGTAGATTGCTGTACCCACTGAACTGAAACGGCTCTCCCTCACGGTGAATGTCCAACAGAACTTCCAAGGACCCGATGAAGCATAAAATAGTTTCGCCATTCTTGGTCTTGGGCACCGCAGCCAGATCAATCGTCTTCACCTCTGCAGACAGAGAGGAAGAGTGGTCTGAGATGGCCGTGCACACGTTCGGGATGAAAGCCTTCCAGTCGATCGTCGTGTTGTACCCAGCATCGGCCTCTTTACCCCAGGGAACTTTGGAAATAACAGCCGCAATGCCCACACCGTCGAAGTACTCAGTCAACAACTTCTTGGTGTTGTCCATGCAGTCACAGTTGGCCACAGTAACGGCTGGGATGCCGGTGCCCGTGAGAATCTCGCTCTGTAGCACCCAAGCCAGCTCCTTGTTTGCCCGTGTGCCGAAGTTCTCCAGGTGTCCCTGAAAGTACACGCGAGTAGGGGGACCTTGGCCGTCCCTGTTCCAGGCACGTCAACGTACAGCTTAGTGACAAAGAATCCCTCCTCCAGAGTTTCCAGAGGGTTCTCGGCCATGAACTTCATCAGCTCCGTAGGCACGTCCCCTTCTTGACTGGCCCACATGTTTCCGTCGCGGTCAATGGCGTTACGCAGAGTGAACTCAGTGTAGCCGTAGTCTGAGGTAGGCTTAACCAAACTCGGATCCCAAGTGCTTCCAAGGACGAAACCTTCTCCTCCAAAATATCGCTGCAAAACAAAGCAAGGGAAAACCATATTTAAATCTTGTATTTACTTTTCACAAACGACTTGTCATCGATGACAAAACAGCGAGGCCATGTGTTTTTTGAAGGTCGATTCTCAGTTAGAAAATATCCTTGTCATCGATGACGAGGATGGTAGTGAGTGCATATTTATTCACATGTAAATGAGAAAAAGTAATGTCACCGGCATCAATGACAGGCAGTTTACTCAGGCACATTAAACGTACCAATCCAAGTCAAAAACACATCACTTCGTCATCGATGACGAAGTCTTTTGGTACTGTTCAAATCATACAGTAAAAAAACAATATTTACATGGACTACTCCCCCACTCCCCCATCTTGCTCGTCTTCTACCCTGACAACATGTTTCTTGGCGGGATCGACAAAGCCGCACCTCCTCCTTCCCAGATGAAGGTCGAAGAAGATCCTCAGGCTCGGCTTCCATGTCTTCTTGTTGCTCCGAAGCTCCTTCAACTTCGCCTTCAACGACGCAATCTTCTTCACCTTCTGAGGAGTCTTTCGCGCCTGAACCTTCTGTTCCCTCTTTCGCAGCAGCTTCTTCGCTTTCAAGCAGCTCTTCCTCCTTCAATCTTGCCTCTCTGATGGACTGGAAGATCTTCTGGCGTTGAAGCTTTGCATTCGAAACTTTCAAGTGACACTCTTTTAACCGTTTCTTTGCAGCCTTCGGCATCATCGCCCAGGTGTTGCCATGTTTGAGCTGGAGCTTTGTTCGCAACTTCTTGAACTTTGTGCTAGCGACTTTGACCGTGTGTCTTGCCAACGCCACAATCGCTTCTTGCTCATCCTTGTCTGTGTGTCAAACAAACAGTTACCCTCGAGCTTTCAGATTGCACGAATGTCAAGTGTTAAACATCTTTCAAAAGAAAAAAGAGGGGAACGCACCGCCAAGAAGATGCTCTACACTGTCAGGCTCGTAGGGGGCATCCAGCATCGCACGGATGCTTCGATGCTGCTCTGGATCCCGTGGGGTCCGTCCGCCCGTCGGGTCAGACTTTGTGGGAGTCTGAGTTGGAGTAGCACCCTCTGGAGTCCAGATCCCTGCGTGCTGATCCTGTGTCTGCGCCTCTTCTCCTTCTCCCTCAAACTCTGCTTCCTGCTCATCTTCGGCTCCCTTGTGACTCTCCATGTCATGATCGGCCTCTTCCCCTTCCTTCTCTTCTTCGTCGTCGTTCTTGTCAGCAGCATCTTCGTCTTCGTTCTTGTCAGCCTCATCTTCTTCGCCGTTCTTGTCAGCAGCGTCATCGGCCTCATCCTCGACGTTGGTTCCAGAAACCAAGTTGCTCACGTTGGATGGAGTTGGTGACAGAACGGTCTTACTGATGTCCTTCCACCCAGCTGCCTTCTTGAACTTCCCGACCAGCATTGACTTCTTCTTGGCAATCTCGTCCTCCGTCATCCTGCAAGCTGTGTGGGAGGCTGGAGGCTTGTTGTCGAACAAGAACAGATCGTTGTCCAGCCTGAAACATCAGTTGTACTTTGAGATTTGTTTTGTGAAAAATACCACGAAGTTAACTCAAAAGTGTTCACCTGCCGGTTCGAAGCATGTCAAACCAATCGTTCGCACTCGTCTCGTTGTAAGTCGGCTTGTCCCTCTTTAAAAGGCTCTTCACCTCAGACTCGACATCCTCTCGTAACTTCGTGACTGTACAGTGGTCTGTGAACTTCCTTGCTGAGGAGATTACAGGAACCGAGGGGTCTTTCGTCTTCTTGTTTGGTAGCCATTGAGGTCGCTCGCCATCTTTCCCAGGTTTCCAGTACTCCACGTTGAGACAAGTCTCCTCAAACACCTTGACCTGAAAGGCAAAATACTGTAAGAAACCAACTTCCCTGAAACAAATATACAATGTTACAAGTGGTTTGTACCTTTTGAGCTGAAGAGAGCTTAGCCAACTGCCCGTTAGAGTAGAGGCTCGAGAATCCGAAAGGTGAGTACTGTCCTAGTGCTTGACAGTTCGTTGCAACACACTGCTCCAAGCGAGGGTCCAACTTCAGCACGTCGTAGATGTTGATTAGCTTCTTGAAAAAATACTCGGTGTACTCTTCTTTGTCAATTGCTCCAAGCTCAGCCTTCATCCCAGGACCAGTTGGCTTCTTGCCACCGTGAAGAGAAGGCCAGTTCCGCATGTGCCGTTTGAAGAACGTAAACTTGCTGTAAAACGTGTACGTCTTTGAACCTTTTTCATTAGCAACCAAGCGAGAGCCAGCCAAAAAGTTTATTTCAAGCGGAGTAATGTCCTTGGAAAATATCTGTTAAGAAACAACGAGTTAAATCAAACGCTGGTACAAGAACAATGTACAACTGGAAGTGAAGATAAAATATTTCCGTCATCGATGACGGAAACAGCAGACACTGGCTAAAATAACCTGTATTTTTGCCTCTAGTACATGTTTCCGTCATCGATGACGGTAAACTCACAAAAAAAGAACCGTACAAGAAAATATTTCCGTCATCGATGACGGAAACAGCAGACACTGGCTAAACTAACCTGTATTTTTGCACCTATAAGATATTTCCGTCATCGATGACGGAAATATGTAAAGTAAACATGTAAAAAAATAAAGTTGAAACCCGAAGAAAGGGGAAAGTACCTGAACTTTACACTGCGTAAAACGCTTGTCACCTGGAGGGACTTGTTCGCCTGCAACAGTGGCTCCATGACTGAAGGCAATCTTGAAGCCTTCGTTCCTACCGTGGCCGTCAATTGCCATGCACTTTGTCCTGCTCAAAAGGTATTTTTAGTGACAACACTCGAAAGAAATAAAAACAAACAACTCAATTGGAGAAAGAAAAAACACTTACTGCTTCCCTGGAGTCTCGTACATGAGCATGTCGCAAGTGGGGTGGAACCCAACCGCCGCAATGCGCTTCATGCACTCCTCCCCCTTGTGAGGGTGCCCACGCGGGTTGATTGTCCGTAAAGGAGCAGTCCTTCAAAGGAAACTGTTGCTCAGTACGAAGAAACCTGCGCGCGTAAATCGCCTCGATGCTCATCGTGCCTGGGTCGGTACTACTTTTTTTTGCGTCAGACAATTGGAAAAGTGGAGTCCTTCTCCCAGCAGCTGAAGCCATTGTTGCAAAAATATTCAAGGAACTGTTTTTTACTTCTCAAGTTAGAGGTCAGTAAAATTATTTTGGAAGTAACTATTTTAAAACATTTACGACAACAGCCTGTTACCCAGTTTGACTTAGCAAAAAATTTACCTCGCTGACGCGTCAAGCGTCGCATGCGCGGTGACACTTTTTTGCGCGCGCAGTGACACAAATTTCACTGAAGCGGGTGACAGTGACTCTCTGACTGGGTTCAGCTACTTAGTCGTAAATGTAATTTATTAAAAAAACAATATCTCATTTTTTGTTGAAGTAAAAGTTTAACAAAATGTCTTCCACCCAAGAAAGCTTGCACGCAGCGTACGCAACTGACATTAACGACGAAGATGACAGTGAGATTCTGGCCATGATGTTTCCTTTTCTTCAGAACGCTCCGTGTTTGACACATGGAGCCGAGCTACTTCACAGAGACCAACCACGCAGGGACTTTGCGCAGCTGTCTTTTAATGAACTGCTTGAGAAGTTACTTCCTGGTTCAAAAGAAGAACTAGATATTTGCTGTGTGTGTCAGGAAGAGATCAAAGAGTGTGAAAAGTTCACGAATGGTCTTGGGTGCTGGTGCAAGACAACATTCTACCACACGAACTGTTTCGAGAAATACTTAAATAGTTGTGAAACTTCCGCCACCTGTCCAATCTGCAGAACCAATTGGTCTGAAGAAGAAGAACTAGTGCTAGTTGACTAGAGAACAACATTAGAGTAAAATAATATTTTAGAAACGAAAAGAAAGTAAATTGCCTAACTTGTTTTATTTGCTTGACCGGCTTGCTTGCGTTCTAACTTTGCATGTTCGACAAAATAACTTGCTTTGCTCCACATTTGCAAACTTAAAGGGTAACAAAATATGGGGGAGTGGGGGACTCTACAATGGAGGAGTGGGGGACTGCGTAAATCGCCACCAGTTTTCTTGTATATTAAAACTTTCCGTCATCGATGACGGAAAGTTTTTTGAGCACAGATTCTTGTCGTAAAATGTGCACTTTGTTATATTACTGTCATCGATGACATAAAAAATATTTTTATTCAAATTGAACTTTTTATTTTATTATTTTATTTTTATTGCCAACAACCCCTAGCTCACCGACTCGAGGGTACGACGCGCGCACGGACTTTTCTTAAAAACAGAAGAAACGCAGACAAGAAACATTAAACGCGCAAACACTTAAACAACTACTCCGAACGACTAAAAGTCTAAAGCAAGATGCCTTCTGTTTACAGGTTTGTTGATTATAATGTTGCAGAAGCTCGTGACAGGGAGATGATTAGAAGTCATCGCCTACGACACTTGCGCTGCAGGGTTTGCCAGCTTGAGCAATGGCGGCTGTTGACAGAGGAAAACGTCACTGAAGACGAACGTGACAATGGAAGAATGGACTCAAACGTCGCCATGTGGCGCTTCGTTCGTCGCACACGGTCTCAAATCGTATTTGAATTAATGGAGCAAACAGGACTCTTTCCCGACCTTGCTGGTAACGAGTGGACTACACCGCGAACGATGATTGTCCCTGCAAACATTCGTGACCACTTTACGCTTTCCAGGTCGACTGTCGAACAATTGATCGATTGTCGTTACCGCTATATTTGTTGCGAGTTCTGCACAACACGTTTTCATCACTTGTGTACTGGATGCACTTGTGAGTTGTAGGTAAAGTTTACATTCAGCCACCAGTCTTTTGTATATTAAAAGTTTTTGTCATTAAGGACAGATATATTTTATATGCTTATTTTCTTGCTTTAAAAAAGTGTGTAAGTGTTTATTCTTGACGTTTTAGGGAGGTCAGTGTGTGCAGAACTCGAAGGTTTCCGTCATCGATGACACAAAACTTTATAACACCCTAATTCAACTTGATAAATGTGCTAAACAAAATATTTCCGTCATCGATTACAGATAAACTTTCCGATCTTAGATTTATATAAAATATTATGCTTAATGAAATATGTTCAAAATAAATTAATGTTGGCTTCACCGCTTTCTTTAGCGCGCGCGCGCGTTTTGCGCTGTTTATTTAGTGCGCAACTAGTTTTACGGTAAATTCAAAACAGCCTTAAATAACTTCTTCAACACTTATTTCCGCAAAATAGTTGTCAACGATTTGAAGATGAGCGAGGAAACACAGTTCGTTGATTTTTTTTGGGACAACCCAAATGGCGAGTGTTGGTGCCGTTCTGTTCGAACTGTTAAGGTTCTTGGTGCACTTTTTGTAATTCATGAAGAGGTTTGCGCCGCTTTTGGATTCGACCCAAAGTCCGGCTTAGCTTTGTCTAAATCAGCTCGAAACGAATTTGAAAGTGACGAAGATCTTTACAGGGTTGACCCTTCTTACGGTTACGTTGTTTTTGGTTGTTTACCTGACGAGGAAAACGATTCTGTCGAAAACGAGTTTGTAGCCGAAAAGGACAGTTCACCTCAAGCTACTCCAGAAAACGAGTTTGTAGCCGAAAAGACTTGTTCGCCAGTTGGAACTCCGGAAGGTTCGCCTAGAACTGAAGTCATAAATCTAACAGATTCTCCAGAGACTCCCTCACCTCACACAATGATCTCTCCAAGTTCATTGATGAAAACACCAGTTGTAAACCTTGAGGAGAGTTCTTTTAAGTACGCAGACACATTTCCTCCTGGGTGTTTATTCACAAAGCCGATCCCAGCTGATGTTGATGGCGAAGTCAGCTACGGGGCACACCTTGACAAAACTGCTTCCAGTGATTGTCGTGGAACCGCACTTGGTACCCTACCATATTTTCGTGTAAATCGGTCGTGGTCACACTTTACGAAATGGACTTGTACAAAAGTTTCAAGTAAATGGACTGCTTTGAAGGCAAAGGTCACCGTAAGAAAAGCTTTCTGTCTTGGTGAAGCTGTTTGTAACAACCCGGACTGTGACTATTTAAAGATATTCGGTAAGAAGTACGTGCAAGAGGTGCGTTAATTACACTACTTGGCTTGCCAACTTTATTTGTGGCAATTCTATTATTATTTGACTCCTTGAAATATTTTCCAGGTTAAGCATGTCGTCGGGGTAAATAAGAGGCGCGAGCCGTTTGAGACGCCTGTTTGCGAAAAGTGCACTGGACAAACGACTCTCACTGTTTGTGCAGCCAAACTCCTACTCGCACGAGGAGACCTTCCTGAAGGAGGAACCCTTCTTTATTTCAAGCATGAAGGGTCTCACACTTGCACTGCTTTGAGTAAGAAAGCAAAGCAAACACCGACAGAAGTTACTAAAGCTGCGATCGATGCTGCTCTTCCTGGTTTTGGAGAGCTTAGCAACGAAAAATTACGGATTGGGGCAACAGCGAACATCTTCAACAAGATGTTAACTGGTCAAGAAAACACCACCTTGGAAGACGTGCTGAACATTGCAGAGGCGGTGCAGGACAGTCGTACCCTTAGGGAGGTGGTAAGTGGAAGCAAGAGTTCAAAATATACTCCTCACAAAGACCCGCACGTGGAAGTCAAGCAGCTTAAATCACGGCTTGAAGACCTAGGACTAAGAGCGTTACTTTTCGACAGGTAAACCCTTCACCAACACTCGTTTAACTTACAACTGTGTTAATATACTCGTTTGAAACTGTTTGGTGACGTTGCAGGGCTCCACTGCTGTACTTCGTTTGCCCTTTAGACATCCCTTGGTCTCCTGCCAAGGTGATGCTGTTAATGGACCGACACTTGGGCAAACCTCCATTCAAGGGCCAGTTCGCCTACTCAGACGGCAGCCACAAAACACAAAAGCAACGTGTCGTGGAAAAAATATGTGCCGTAATTCCTCAACTTGGTTTAGTAAAACTAGCGGTAAACACTTTGCCCTTTGGTGAACGTGGCGACGACGAGGCTGCAATGTGGGGTGCGGTGGACTACGCTTGTGAAACTTATGCAAGAGAACATGAAGAGTTTCATCATTATCTCCAATATTTTCCAGATGGTCGTATAGAATTCCGTCCTGGTGGTTTTGTTCGTGACGCAGCAGGTAATTCTTTTTTATCTACTGCTTCAACCTGTTTTCACAAGTTGGGGGAGTGGGGGACTGTAAAGTGGGGGAGTGGGGGACTAAAACATCAAGTTGCACAACTCAACCTTGTGAGATTAACAATATGAAATATTCCCGTGATCGATGACAGACAAGTTTCAGGTCCCGCATTTCACTTGAATAAATGTGCTTCTAAAATATTTTTTGTCATCGATGACGAAAATATTTTCGAAGCACACATTGCACTTGTTTAATTAACTACCTTTCATCGTTTTGTCATCGATGACGAAACTGTTTCTGTTTGTAGGTGGACCTTGGAACGGCCTTCGAATGAACTATAACAAGAAGATAAAAAATATAGAAGCGCGTAAAAAGGAACGTGTCCGTGACGAGCTTACGGGCAAGTGCTTGGAAATAGATTGCGACTTTCACATTGCTCAAGACCTGGGTAAACACTGCAAACGACTGAACAAGTTTTTCAAGGCAAACCTTTTCAACTCACTTTGGCACAATTGGTGGAAAGCACTCACGCCACTAAGTGTGGTAACTGCAAGGGACAATTTGGTGGAGTTCATCGAGAGTCAAGATCGCAAGGATGTACAAGCAGACCTCAAAGGCTTGTTCAACTTTTACTCGAGAGAGGGAGAACGTGTTCTACACCTTTTTCGTGACGCTTCAGCAAACCTTGCTGAAGTTTTGGGCAACAAGGACAATGTTGCACTTGGGACCTACAAATCTGTGTCCGAGTCTTTACGACTTGAAGTAATTAGCTTCCTGACGCAGGCCACCAAATTGAAACACATGTGTGCGGGTGGGCATGAGGAACGTCGTACGCCTCGTGTGGATTCGTTGTACCAAGAGCGGCGTGCTAACTATGCGGCGGCTGAGCGGGCTAAGGCTTACACCGGCGACATCATGGACAAGGTTTGGGAAACGTGGGTAGAATCTGAGACCGCAACAAGTGAAGGCCGAAACCATCGCGCTGACAAGTCTAGGACATTGCCAAGAAAACCGCCTGCAGCCCCAGAGCAGGTATTGCAAAGGTTTTTGTCTTTTTACAATGTGAAACTGCGGAGCTAAACTTATGTGTCCCCAATGACAAACCTAGTCTTTTTGCAGGCTGTTGTGTCCGTGATTAAGGAGGCACGACAAAAAGTCGTTCGAAACAAGATCGTGTTCGAGTTTAGGGTCAACCCTGACCCTTTGAACAGCTCACTCGACCTGTTCTGGAAACCACTTTCGAAGCTGACGGGTGAGGCGAACGAGGAGATGGTTTTTCAGTTTTTACAAAAAGCTTCGGTTCATTCACCCGACAAAGACAGCGTACGCCACTCCGTTCTGACCTTGAAGCCTTGTGCGTACAACGTAAAGACAACAAAGGGTCAAGCCAAACAATTGAGGGACTTATTTTCGAATCCTGAAAAGCTTATATTAATAAGGGTCGAAGAGCCTACTCCTCATTACAATCCGCAGGGTGAAGACGTAGCGGTACTTGACCGCACTTTCATTGTTGGAGCCTTTCGTACTGCACAGCACGAAGTGGTTTTCGGTCACAATTTTCGGGATGAACACAACAAGTTTGTACTTTGTGACTGCAAAGAGTTCCAAGATCAAATGGCACATCGTACGCAGCCCTTGAGTTTGCACTGGTGCAAGCATATTTGCTTTGTACTCATGAAAGCAGGCTTTGCCCCTGGGCATGCTTTTTACATTCAGTCCGGCTTTACTACCTCAGAAATGGACCTTATTTTGGACGCGTTGGAGCCTGTGACATCGGACAGCAGCAACCGTGTCCCAGAGATGAAAGAATGGTCTTTGCAAAAAGGGACTGGGAAGAATGCAACGTGTGCTGCCTCAAAGAGTAGAGTTGGATGTGCAACTGCCAAGGCCACCAATTCAGCTCAGCCCATCCTGCCTCCAAATTATCCGCGAGTTGTAGTGCAATGTCAGAGAAAGTTGTTGGGTACTGGAGAATTCGTTTCTCATAAGTGCCAGTTTTGTCCAGTTAAACGTTGCGTGTTCGCTCTGATGCCAGCGCATTTCAACATTTCGAGACCCCCTACTGATGGAACTATTTTGGTGCAAAAAGACGTTGTCGTCACAAATGAGCTAAGGCGTAAGAGCGGTGGCCTGAACTTTTTGTAACTAGTTTCGTAAGGTGTTGTGCATGCACAAGAAACTGGGACAAAATACAATACATTGCATTAAATATTGTTGTTCTTACCGTACGTAACTGTTAACTGTTGCAATATGAGAAAAAGCTTTGTATTATTTGTACCTGCGTGAGTGTTACCCAAAATTTTATTGATTGGGAAAATATGTAAATGAATTGAGTAAATGAGAAGTTTAGAAATACATACGTACGACAGAAAAAACAAAGTGATTTTAACATACGCACGGTTTATTTAAGAAAAAATGGTTTTTATAAAATCACTGTTCTCCCACACAAATTCTGGAATTCTGATCAATTTCCTTAGTTTAGTAAAATTACAATGTAGATTACAAAAAAACAGATTTCAAAAACATGCAATTCATAAAAATATCACTGTGATTTTTATTATTTGCAATTTTTTGGCATTTCCAAATTTAGTAATTTTACATGGTGATTTTTCAATCCCCCAATCCTCGAATCCCCCAATCCCACAATCTATAAGCACTCATGAGGGCACCCCGGGGATAAATCAGCCTGAAAATGCCACTGAAGCAAGTTGCCGGGTTGAGAGTATCTCAGAAGAAGTCCTTTCCAGTCTGACACTGCAGTTCCAGCAGATGGATACTCCCTCAGAACACATCGCACAGATGCGGTCACAGACAGCACAGCTAAAATCACAGAAAAAGCTGTTGTTGTACAAAGAGAAAGTATATGGACAGAGTACTCACATTTTGGTAGATCCAGGAGCTACATCGTCATTTATCGACAGACAGTTCGCTTCTCAGCTTGCATGGTATATCACCAACAGACTCATCATCATTCTCAGTGGGATTGGCTGGAGGAAGCCAATCACCCTGTACATCCTATCTTCCCAATGCTACATTCACGCTGGGTAAGTATAAGGATACAGAAGATTTCTATATCATTGACATGAAACCCTTGATGACAGTCATCCTGGGACAGGATTGGTTGGAAAGAAGGAACCCACATATTGACTTCCAGTCCAAGAATATGACGATCACCAGGAAACATTCATCAGGTTCCAGTGTTCGTACAGTTCTGTCCAGAGTTGAGCAGACTCCAGGTTCAGATGACCTTCCTGAAATGGAATTGGTCAGTGCCACCACTATGAGGAAGCACCTACGACGTATACGATATAGTGGGTCGGCTGAAGAAGCCGTAGCTTATCTCTTTTTTCTCTCAGAGGTCGATGGTGAATTGGTCATGGCAGCAGCAAACTCAGACACCACCATGGAAGACCCAAAGGTCACAGCAGCACGTGATCTAATCAGAAAAGACTTTTCAGATATTTTCCAGGAGGATCTTCCAGCTGGCCATAGGCCAGAACGGTTTGAAGGTGGATATCATCGCATCAACATTGAATCTGGGCATAAGCCACCATCACAGCCAGTTCGTACTATTCCAGTGCCTATGATGGAGGAGCTCAAACGACAGATCATCAAATATGTCGAGCTGGGTATCCTTCGTCCATCATCATCACCATATGGGTGCCCAATCATTTTCGCTCCTAAGCCAAGGGGGAAGTGGAGGATGTGCTGTGATTATCGAGCCCTTAATAACATCACCATAAAGGACACGTATCCATTGCCACCTCATGATACCCTTCTTGAACAGCTTAAGGGGGCACGATGGTTTAGCAGATTTGATTTCAATCAGTTTTCCCATCAGATACCCATACATCCAGACGACATCCACAAGACAGCAATACGTACTAGATATGGTTCATACGAGTGGACAGTGATGCCCTTTGGGTTAACTAACGCTCCTGCGACCGCTCTACGTGTTGGAAATCGAGCATTATTTGACTTCATCGATCAGTTCTTGGTCATTTTCATGGATGACACCATAGTGTACAGTCCAGATTTTGACAGCCACGTGAAGCATGTTCGACAGTTCTTACAGCGCTGCAGAGATCATCAGTTCTACATCAGGCCTTCTAAGGTTGAGTTGTTCGTCAGATCCATCGATTTTATCGGACACCATATCTCTGAGGCAGGCCTATCCATCATCGAAGACAGAATCCGTGCAGTCATGGCTATCCAGCCTCCAGTGTCATATGGTCCAACCGTTGGTAAACAGCCTCTACGCCGTATGGCTAAAGATGGCAAGTCATCTCTTCGGTCATTCTTGGGCATGGTCGGCCAATTTAGGAGATTTATACCAAAGTTCTCCAAGATTGCCGAGCCGCTCAATCGTCTCCTTAAGGATAATGCAGAGTTTGTCTGGGAATCTGAGCAGCAGCAGGCATTTGATAATCTCAAAAGTGCCATCTGCCATGCTCCAGTACTACAGCTTCCAGATCAGAAACTGCCATCTATTATGGAGGTCGATGGATCAGGCACACACGTTGGTCAAGTAGTATTGCAGGATCAAGGAAAAGGTATGAAGCCATGTGGCTATCACAGCGTCACTCTTTCTGATACACAGAGACGCTGGCCTATTCCTGAGATCGAGCTATTTGCCATTGTGGAGGGCTTCCGATTCTTTCGCCACATCTTGCTGGGAGCTCCAGAGACTATTGTTCGCTCAGATCATCAGCCACTGGTTTATTTCCAGTCCAAATCCACACTAAGCCTTAAACAGGCGAGGTGGTTGGATGAGCTCTCCGAGTACAACTTTCGGATAGAGCACATTTCTGGCGAGAAGAATAAGGTTGCAGATGCACTTACCCGTATTTCTACACTCTTTGAACTCACTGATTGTCTGCAACATGTAGACGTCGGCGAGGCACCTTCAACAGACATTCCGTCTACAGATTCTACATTCATTGCTCTTATTTCTGCATCATCAGCTCATCAGCTCCACGACATTATTATATCTCAGTATGCTCGTGACACATTTGCACAAACTATATTATCTAAGCTGGCATCATCGACATCATCACAGTCAGTCAGCAGTTTCGAGCTCATTCAGGGGTTGATCTATCGCAAGACCATTTTTGGCAGACAGCTTTACATTCCACCTACTGCCAAAGTTCCTACAGATGACGGTGAGATCACACAGCTTCGCCACATTCTACTTCATGAGTGCCACTCAGCCACTATTTATGGTCATGTAGGCAAGAATCGCATGCTTCATTTATTGCGTAGCCGATATTACTGGCCAGGAATGACGAAGGCAGCCATTCAGTACATTCGGGAGTGCCCCGTGTGTCAACGCCAGAAAACGAGGAGACACAAACCTTATGGTCAGTCACATATACGATATTGTGTGCCTAAGACAAAATGGCTTGATGTATCTCTTGACTGGATTACTGACCTGCCTATCACCACTAATGGGCACGACAGTAATTCTCTCATCGCTGTCATCTCATTCCCTTCAACATGACCTGGACTGCTCAGCATACTGCTTCAATATATATGCAGCATATATCGATAGCATCTCCATTTTGTAGCTACCCCCCTGACATTTTGTAGCTTCGATGCATTTTTGTAGCTCTTTTAGAACTGGCCAAGAAAATCCTCTGAAAATTACCGGATTTCCTTCGTTCCCTTATAGGAGAATCGGGAAAATTCTGAAGAAATCTTCTACCATCCTCACTCAGAACCAAGCGTTCCACCTTGCACAAGGCTGCATCGCCACACAGCGCCCTCAGATATTTGTAACCGTACTCCCCAACGCATCCTGCGGTACGGGGCGAGTCCATGTCAGAAAGGAAACCGATCTCAGAATTTTCAGAAAGCAGATTCTGTCGTTTCAAGATCTTCGTCGACCGTCACTTTCTCACATTCGTACTTCTTACATCGACTGTATTTCGACCGATCGACCGCCAGATCGACCAATCGACGGGCCGACCGACTGACTGACCGTTGGATCGGTAATTACAATTAGCTGATTCTCGCTATCGGATATTTGATATCTTGGTTTCCGATATCTAATCCATTCTTGAAAACTTCATTTTGCGGCGCCCCCTTCTCCTGCCCCCTGAGCTCTGTGTTGTTTGTTTTCATACATCGCAACCTTTTTGATTTGTATCACTTCTTGCTGCTTGTTCTCAGGGCCGACTATACTGTGCGGGTGGAACCTGACGCAGGGCCCACGCATCTTGCGCTGACCTCACATCAGCTGCATCCCGCCAGCAGCCCAATCTGTTCTTTTGATTGAAAGCAGGTGTGCTTGGAGACGGGCGGGAATCTTTGCAGCCCGCCGGTGGTTTCAATTCCTAACATCCTTGCTGAGAAGCGCTTCGTTGTTTACAGGTTGCGTTCCGATTTTTCGTTAGTGTGTAATGCCGCCAGCAACTTCGCAGTTGCTGGCGGCACTCTGATGTCCTGCAGGTCGAGAAGTGTCTGGATGCCGTCGCGCTGTAATACAGCCCGACGGTTCCGAAGGAATTTTTAACCCCTGCCTCGAGCAGCGCTTCGTACTTTCTGCAGGTTTTCTTTATGGCTCTGCCATTTCTGATTCCGCCAGCAATGGTGCTGCCGGTATCAGAACTTGAGTAGCAGACACGAGGGCGATAGCTGCACAAACTGTGCAGTGTGGGTTCGAATCCCACCGCTCTGACTGACTTTCTTCTTGTGTGATGTTGCAGGGATTTCGATTGCGTGCTGTCTTTCTTAGCCTGTTTTGTTCCTTGTTTGTTTTTACCTGCAGTTCCAAACTGCTGTTCCAACTTTTTTGCGTGCAGGTATTTTACACATCTGTTATGGCGACATCGCTACTGACAAAAATTCTGCTGAAATTAGAGTTTTAGCTTACAGCCATGTATACATGACTGAAATTTTGTTTATAATAGAAGCATTTGTGCTGTGACAAATCGTGTTGTAGTTCGGTTTGTATTAATTATTCACAATAGTATGTGCATATTTGCGGTGATATTTTAGTATTTGTTTCTGTTTCCATCTTGCTTGCTTGATCCCGTAATTCGATGGGTTTCTGCAATGCTATTTTCTGCCCGCGAATGATTTCTACGAGTGTCTTCCTCAGCAAAGCAATAAATTTGTTTTCAGTTACTATTCGTTTTTGTTTACATAAAGATTTTTATGTGTATACGCGCTGTACTATTCCCACGTGTTTCTGCTCGCTTGAAATAACATTTCAGATAGTTTTGTAGCTAGCTACAAAATGGCAAACCGCTCGCCATTTTGTAGCTATAGCTACAAAAATGCATATGGCGAGCATTTTGTGGTCTAGCTACAAAACCTGGAAGCTACAAAATGTCCGGGGGGTAGCTACAAAATGGTCGTGCTACCGCATATATCTTCAAGCTCCATGGTCTTCCGAGGAACATCATCTCAGATCGAAACCCCAGATTTACTTCTTCATTCTGGCAAACACTGTGGAAATCTACTGGTACGAGATTGTCTATGACGTCTTCATATCATCCACAGTCGAATGCAAGCAATGAGAGAAGTCATGCCTTCATTGAGGACATCCCCAGGTATTTTTCATTTTGTTTGATGCATGATTCACCATCCTCTGGTTTATAAACTGATTAGATAGTATTTTTTCTCCTCAAGTGTTGTTGCAATGATACTTCAGCCAATTCTTGGGAGGACAAGTTGCCTCTGGTGGAGTTTGCAATTAACAACACGGTTTCTGCTACGACTGGTTACACACCATTTAATCTCGACTCGATGGCGCAGCCACTTTCGCCTCATGATCTGGCAATCACTATTCCGCCAGAAGCTCCTGTTCCAATACAGAATGCTATTCGAGATCATTTTGACCAGTACTCGGCTGTACATGTCAACGCGGTAGATAACATTTCCCGAGCAGCAGAGATCAACCGAGCCAGATTCAATAAGACTCACATGCCCCGACAATTTGCAGTAGGGCAGAAAGTTCTTCTACGGACTGAGTTTATTCAATGGACTGGTTTGACAGAGGCAGGCAGACACTTTAAGCAGCCATACATTGGGCCGTTTATCATATCTAAAGTTCTCAGCCATGGACGTGCTTATGAGTTAGATTTCGGGGATCTCGACATTCGTATCCATCCGGTTCAGCCTGTATCCAGAATAGAGCTGTACAATGACTCAATCCAAGCACCTTTGCCTCTGCCACAGATGATCACCGAAGAAGGGCAACCACTGTTTGAGATATCACATATACTCTCAGATAAGATCACTAGAGGTGTCAAGTACTATTTAGTGCGATATGCAGGCTACGGCCCTGAGCATGACACCTGGGTCAAAGCCGCAGAGCTGACCAATGCAGCAGACATGATAGCTGCCTATGAAGGCTAACATTATATTAAGCCTATTGCCCTTACTTCTTGTAATATATACTAATACATGTCGATCATCTATATACCTTGCTCTTAATGTTCTGTCATTATGTTGCATAAGAAGCAGGAAATTGATCCTTCCTTGCTAAGGTGTAGTGAGCCTTGTACAAAATCATACCCTTGCACAGATACGCATACATGCGGGTACCATTCTGTGGATAAATAAAAACTGCTATGCTACCTTTGCCAGACCGTGGTTTGTCATTCGGATCTTGTGGCCAGTAATCCGCAGCTACCGGATACTGAGGTGGACGGAGTTGTGATCCTGAGTTATGATTGACACACATAACTAAAACGAATTTCACATTAGTACGTTATCGAATCCACTCTATGAAATGTTCGCCAAAGCGCGCGTACCGGGCCGAAAAATAAAAGGAGCACTGGGGCAGATCGGGTGAAGGATCTAAAGTGGACTCATAGAGGCCCTCCAATATCTATCTCGTTAAGCAGGGCCCACTCCGTTTGCATTAAACCAAGCCCCAAAATCGGGCTCTCCATAGTATTTCTGTGAACTTCGGGGAAGTAAGCTCTCTGAAGGGAGGAAGAGGTGGATGCATTATATAAAGCCGTAAAAACATATTCGTTTTTAATTCGTCACTCTGAAATACGATACGAACGGCAGCGCAATATCTATCCGTAACGTAAACCTCGGAAGATACCTTGAAACGTCACTCTGAAATACGACACGCAATTCATGGGGGCTACATCCTAAGAACTGTAAACCTTGAAACGTCACTCTGAAATACGATACGCAATTCATGGATACCTTGAAACGTCACTCTGAAATACGATACGCAATTCATGGGGGCTACATCCTAAGAACTGTAAGGCTAAATGCCTAAGGTGAGGGTTTAAAGTGGACTCAATTCCCCCCGATATCCTAAAACACCTTGAGGGACGCCTCATCGGTGTAAGAAGACTGGTACCAGCTCAACAACAAAGACATCAAAGACATATACAAAGGCATGCACCCTATATTGTGAGGTCACAACTCTTCTAAGAGGGGAGATCTGTCAGGGATGTGACCGATGACATATGTGTCATATGTGTCATGTCATGTCATGTCATGTCATGTCATGTCATGTCATGTCATGTCATGTCATGTCATGTCATGTCATGTCATGTCATGTCATGTCATGTCATGTCATGTCATGTCATGTCATGTCATATGTTATAATGACATACAGTCGTCGAGTATCGTCAGTACGGTCGACTATGACATGTGCAGTCATAATATCTGTCATCCACTCACCATGAGTGACATCTGTCATCGAGAGGCCGAGTACGGAATCTCGATGATGAAGCAAGACAAGTTCTTGAAGAACAAACTGTTCTGAAAGGACGCGTCTTCGCTTCAAGCATGAATTGAACACCATGCGGGTATCAACAGGCTAATTCGATCAGCCGATACTGTTAGTTCACCCAATATTCTCGGGTTCACAACCCGATGGCTACTGCCCCACAGTACTTGTCATAGTACTTTCGAGCTCGAAAGTACTATGACAAGTACTTTCACGCCATAAATTTTTTCGGTGTCTTTTAAGGCTACGGTCATACTGCCCTTCATATTATGTTGACTTTGTGACCCAAACATGATTGTCTTTTGTGCCATTGGCCTCTAAACCACTTGTCGCCTTCCCACTGGATGCATATTGCCGAGGGGGTAGCATTTTTTGTTACATTGCGGTTTCCGCACTGGGTGTTCAAACAGTTGGCCATCTTTACGAATTTTTTTGGAGTAGCTCTTGGCGTGAGATTGCCCGGGCGACCACACATATCCAAGGGGTGTATGTTGGCCAATGATGTTTGTGGGTGTGAGCCTGTTGGCGTGATGCCATTTGTGGTAATAAGTTGCGGGTTAAACCCAACCCTACAAGTGTGTTTACACAAATCAATCTCATGGTAGGTTGGGGTACACAAGAAGCATGGCATGGATTCTCCCAACGGGCACCCTTGTACCGAGTATCGCTCGGTGATGATGTATAACGATGTTGCGGACTACGAGACCCATTTTGGGGGACCCGGGTCGATGTCTAAGGTGCATATTTGAGTTATGAAGAGATGCCAGAGCCTAGCAGACATCGTACTAGTACGCATGCACAAGTAGCATACCATGGATTTTCCCAATAGTCACCCTTGTACCGAGTATCGCTCGGAGATGATGTACAACGATGTTGTGGACTACGAGACCCATTTTCGGGGACCCCGGTCGATGTCTAAGGTGCATATTGGAGCTTTGAAGAGATGCCAGGGCCTAGCGGACAGCGTACTAGTACGCATACACAAGTAGCATACCATGGATTCTCCCAACGGGCACCCTTGTACCGAGTATCGCTCGGAGATGATTTGTAACGATGTTGTGGACTACGAGGCCCATTTTCGGGGACCCCGGTCGATGTCTAAGGTGCATATTCGAGTTATGAAGAGATACCAGTGCCTAGCGGACAGCGTACTAGTACGCATACACAAGTAGCATGCCATGGATTCTCCCAATGGTCACCCTTGTACCGAGTATCGCTCGGTGATGATGTACAACGATGTTGTGGACTACGAGATCCATTTTGGGGACCCCGGTCGATGTCTAAGGTGCATTTTGGAGCTTTGAAGAGATGCCAGGGCCTAGCGGACAGCGTACTAGTACGCATACACAAGTAGCATACCATGGATTCTCCCAACGGGCACCCTTGTACCGAGTATCGCTCGGTGATGATGTATAACGATGTTGTGGACTACGAGACCCATTTTTGGGGACCCCGGTCGATGTCTAAGGTGCATATTCGAGTTATGAAGAGATGCCAGGGCCTAGCAGACAGTGTACTAGTACGCATACACAAGTAGCATGCCATGGATTCTCCCGATGGTCACCCTTGTACCGAGTATCGCTCGGAGATGATTTGTAACGATGTTGTGGACTACGAGGCCCTTTTTTGGACTTTAATCGAAGTATCATAGCAAAATGTGCAATATATATGATTATATACGTTTATGCAGCAGAGGGCAACCCTACATTGCGCCGCAATTAGTCGAGTATCTGATATATTTCATGAACTTATAATGATTTTCGTGCACTTATAGGGTCTTAAGGATGAAAATTTCCCATCATTCACGACTTTTGATGATAAATGATTTTTTGGGGATTTTTCTAGTATGGTGACCCTGCAAAAGTAGTGGGTAATGATCAAAGTCATCAATTTTGAGTCGTGGATGCATGATATATCCATATGTGTGAAGGTTTCCTAGTCAAGTGGAGTGTATGTGCATGAAATATCATGTCATAACTCACATAACTCTAAGTAACGAAGAGGTTATGACGTTTTGGGTTTCGACAAGGAAACCCTGATTTTGGGGGCTATTTCTTTGCTCCAGCCTGCGCATACCCACGAGAAGAAAACGGCACGGCGAGCTCGATGTGTGATGGAGGTAGCACTAGGGTGTGCAAAACATCAAAGTAGATATCAATATTGATATTTTGAGACCTTAATGTGCTCGGACCTTCGCTCCATGGGATCACAATCAGGGATGCGGTACGATGGAACTCGAAATTTTATAAGTGAAAAACATCCAAAAAATCAGTTTTTCTCACATGCGGCGATAGTTGCCATGGTTATGGCAGGATACCGGCATTTTCATGGGGTAATGCATGTTGCACAGTTCGAGTACATCCCAATGAAGAGTCCTATCACCCTATACGAATATATATGGCCATCTACCGAGCGAAAACACCTTCGTAGTCAAAGTACTTGTGATAGTACTTTCGAAATTAATTAATTTTCTGGTGTTTTATAGCATGAAAGCACACGCGATTTACTCACACCTAAAGTTGCTTGTAGCGTGCACTATCATTCAAAATAATTCAAAAGGGTCCGAAATGATTTTTCTGAGCTGTAACTTGACCCGTGGAACCTGTTGAAAAGGCCCCATAATGGTTTTACTAAAGTACTTGTGACAGTACTGGAGCGCGGGGCAGTAGCCACCGATGGTGGTAACGCCTATGAGGCGTGAGGACATTGAGGTATATGAGAGAGCATTGAGCTCAAGCATGAGATTCTGGATACCAGACTGCACTCATACCCACCAAATACTTGTTGCGAGTTGCTACTGTTCAATAGCAGCCGCATAGTCTGAAAGGTTGAATAACAACCTTGACAGAGATGCTCCTTGGCTATCTTCGTTATCAAGACTTTGGAGAGGAGGTAGCAAAGGAGTTGCTGAAATCCACCAGCAACCAAAGGTTATTGTCCTATATTCGTAGCCAACCAAAACTGATGGAGGTTGTTCGAGCAATTACTACTCCAGGTTGATGCTACATGGAACAGTGACCGATGCCATGCTATAAAAGTGCTTTTGCAGCTCTCCGACGACAAATACAATAGACTGCAGAAGCTCCTCAGCTCAAAGTACGACGACGAAAGCGGGAAGTGACAGCGCGTTGTGTTGTATGAGGAAGGGGATGTGTGTGTCCGCATGCCCAAGCTGGAGCCACTTGCAGTCGTGAAGGAAACATGGGAGGAAATAGCAACGAGTATCAAATTATCTGAGAACGACGACGGTACTGTTGCCGAAGTGGACCTCTTAGCCTTGCTGCGGGATGTAATCACATCAGCTCGAAACTCCAAGTCTGGATCCCTGCACACCCGCCGCGACAAGCCAATCGACAATCTAGAGGTTTTTCTCTCAGGCGATGCACACGGCAAGGCACGAGGGGAAAAGGTCACAGGGGTCACTCTCAGGGTGAAACCGGCGGACGGCCAGTACACCAATAGCCCCTTTCACTGTTACACGTTCTGTTACTACGAGGGCTCCGATAATTATGCAAACTTGGCGCAGTACACCAAGGCATCACAAAAATACATATCGGAACTACTGGCGGATGGTCTCACTGTCGATGGAACTTACTACAACGTGACCGTCAAATGCGGATGGGACTTGCCATATATTTGTTCCTGCATCGCCCACTATGGTTGCAGTGGGAATTATCCGTGTCCGTTTTGCATCGTTCACTACGATGACCTCATGGAGGCAGACCTTGATTGGGATGGTTTGGCACGCACGTTCCGAAATATGTTATTGTGATGTATGTGATAAAACATTCTCCGCCCGAGATGTCGCGCGGGAGCAGGCACCTGCTTCCAAATATGCTATGCAGAAGTGGGTGCGCGAACACTACGGCATGCAATACAAAAACCCGATCGTATTTGCTCCGACAGACATCGAGCTCGTGCTGGCTAGCTATCACTTTCTTACACACGACACGGGTCTACATCGGCGGCTTTCTGTCGGTTTCCTCATTGTTCCTCGTGGTGATGAGATAGTCGCTAAATAATAAGTTAAAAACCGAGCGTGGGAAAGCTCCCATGGTCACTCTCATCCCAAAAGCCGATTTAGGCGTGGTGCGCATCCGCCGTCGAATTTCGTTCCTGAAGGTGTCGGCGTGCGACAGTACAAAAGTGAGCAGGAACTGGTGGCAACCGGGCGTGCTGCACCTCCCCTCGTTCTCGTGAAGCTTAGCCCAAGTTCCCTTCGATTTTCCGCAGCCTGGGCACTTTGACCAAGTGTTACACAGCCAGTGTGGCTTGAATGTGTACCCATTTCCTATGAAGGGCACAAATAACAGGTCAGTGACGGCCGTCACTACTCATATAAGGGCCCGAAAGTCCCTCGTTACCTTCTTATACTATCATATTAAAATATGCTAAAAGATATCCACGCAGCTCGTTCGGTGCATCAGACAAGAGTCGCCGAACCCAAACTACAAATTCGCGTTTTTTTTCAGTGTTACTAAGTGCTCAGAGAAAGCTGGATTGCGAGATACCGTAAAAGGCGAAATACCTCAAAACACGGAAATTCCAATCGTATAAAGTTGAATTTTATCATAAACTTTAAATAAAATCTCAGGGGCCCTCTGGCACTCAGTCGTTCTAGCGCGGTGCTATTTCGCGACGGCAGCAAAAGTGAGGTATTTACGGGAATACGCGCTTTCACTCACGGTTCTCGAAGGCAAACGTAGGCTAAACGCAACATACGGAGGGATAACTCACCTCCCCAACGCAAATTTTTCCTTCCGTGCATATTTTAAAAATATTTTGCAATCCGTACGACGTCTGTCAAGCTGTGATGGTTGCTTCACTGAAATTTTGTCGAGGTCCCACACCACGATTACTGATAAGGTCTCGCTAGCAAGCGAATATATATGATATGATAGCACGGATGTTATTGAACAGTAACAACTCGTGCAGCGTAAGTGCGGGTGATGAGTGCAGTGCTTCGTCCGAAGTGACTGCTGTAGCTCAATGCTACCTCATTATACGCAATGCCCTGCATCTCATAGATGCCACCGCAATCGGGTTGTGAACCCAAGGCATTGGTTGAACAATTAGTATCGGCTGAACGAATAAGCCATATGATACTCACATGCTTGTTCAGAACATGCTTAAAGCGAAGATGAGTTTTCTCCGAACCATTCGGTTCTTCAAGGTCCCATCTTGCTTTGCAATCTCGAGTCCAGAATACTGGCCTCTCGATGACAGGTGTCATTCAAGTCTCACCTTGAGTAAATGACAGATGATATGACTGTACATGTCATAGTCGACCGTACTGACGACTGTCTGTCATTATAATATATGACATGACTCGACATGACATGACATGACATGACATGACATATGACATGTCTGACAGGTATGACACACATGTATGACATGTATGACACATGTGTCATCGGTCATAACCCTGACAGATCTCCCCTCTTAAGAGAGTTGTGACCTCACAACGGGCATACCTTTGTATATGTCTTTGATGTCTTTGTTGTTGTTGCTGCTGCTGGTACCAGTCTTCTTACACCGATGTGAGGCGTCCCTCATGGTGTTTTTAGGATATTGGGGGGAACTGAGTCCACTTTAAACCCTCACCTTAGGCATTTTGCCTTACAGTTCTTAGGATGTAGCCCCCATGAATTGCGTATCGTATTGCAGAGTGACGATTCAAGGTTCCATGAATTGCGTATCGTGATTCAGATTGACGATTCAAGGTTCGTATCGTGATTCAGAGTGACGATTCAAGGTATCCGAGGTTTACGTTACGGATATATTTGCGCTTGCCGTCGACGCCTTTGCGAACGATGATCGACGTTTTCAACGAATGAATTCGAACGATTCTCGGCCTTATATATACAACTGATCGACGAAAACCCTTAGGTACATGTTTCCACAGTTATTATATATAGTGCACCCAACCCTTCCTCCCCTCCTGAGGCTATTTTGGAGGTTCACAGGCGGTCATGGGGATCCCGATGTTTCCGGAGTTATTTCACCGGGGGCTTGTTTTAATGCAAACGGAGTGGCCCTGCTTAACGGAAATGGACTTATAATCCTCAACCGGTCTGCTCAACTCCTCACTTTTTGGTCCAGTACGCGCGCTTTGACGAACATCTGTCGATTCAGAGTGGATTCGCCACGTACTAATGTGAAATTCGTTTTAGTTATGTGTGTCAAGCAAGCATAACTTAGGATCACAACTCCGTCCACCTCAGTCGATGTCTCCGTTTTTCGGATGACTGGCCACAAGATCCGAATGACAAACCACGGTATGGCAAGGGTAGCATTTAACAGTTTTTATTTATCCACAGATATGATATCTCGCATGTGTGCGTATCTGTGCAAGGGTATGATTTTGTACAAGGCTCACTACACCTTTAGCAAGGAAGGATCAATTTCCCGCTTCTATGCAACATAATGATAAAACATTAAGAGCAAGGTATATAGATGATCGACATGTATTAGTATATATTACAAGAAGTAAGGGCATCAGGCTTAATATAATGTTTAGCCTTCATAGGCAGCTATCATGTCTGCTGCATTGGTCAGCTCTGTGGCTTTGACCCAGGTGTCATGCTCAGGGCCGTAGCCTGCATATCGCACTAAATAGTACTTGACACCTCTAGTGATCTTATCTGAGAGTATGTGTGATATCTCAAACAGTGGTTGCCCTTCTTCGGTGATCATCTGTGGCAGAGGCAAAGGTGCTTGGATCGAGTCGTTATACAGCTCTATTCTGGATACAGGCTGTACCGGATGGATACGGATATCGAGATCTCCGAAATCTAACTCGTATGCTCGTCCATGGCTTAGCACTTTGGATATGATAAACGGCCCAATATATGGCTGCTTAAAGTGTCTGCCTGCCTCTGTCAAACCAGTCCATTGGATAAACTCAGTCCGTAAAAGAACTTTCCGCCCTACTGCATATTGCCGAGGCATGTGAGTCTTATTGAATCTGGCTTGGCTAATTTCTGCTGCTCGGGAAATGTTGTCTACCGCGTTGGCATGTACAGCCGAGTACTGGTCAAAATGATCTCGAATAGCATTCTGTATTGGAACAGGAGCTTCTGGCGGAATAGTGATTGCCAGGTCATGAGGCGAAAGTGGCTGCGCCATCGAGTCGAGATAAAATGGTGAATAACCAGTAGTTGCAGAAACTGTGTTGTTAATTGCAAACTCCACCAGAGGCAACTTGTCCTCCCACGAATTGGCTGAAGTATCATTGCAACAACACCTGTGGAGACAAATACTATCTAATCAGTTTATAAACCAGAGGATGGTGAATCACGAATCAACAAATTGAAATTTACCTGAGGATGTCCTCAATGAAGGCATGGCTCCTCTCATTGCTTGCATTCGATTGTGGATGGTGTGAAGACGTCATAGACAATCTCGCACCAGTAGATTTCCACAGTGTTTGCCAGAATGTAGAGGTGAATCTGGGGTCTCGATCTGAGATGATGTTCCTCGGAAGACCATGGAGCTTGAAGATATGCTGCATATATATCGAAGCAGTATGCTGAGCAGTCCAGGTCATGCTGAAGGGAATGAGATGACAGCGATGAGAGAATTGGCACATTACCACAAAAATACTGTCGTGCCCATTAGTGGTGATAGGCAGGTCAGTAATCCAGTCAAGAGATACATCAAGCCATTTTGTCTTAGGCACACAATATCGTATATGTGACTGACCATAGGGTTTGTGTCTCCTCGTTTTCTGGCGTTGACACACGGGGCACTCCCGAATGTACTGGATGGCTGCCATCGTCATTCCTGGCCAATAATATCGGCTACGCAATAGATGAAGCATGCGATTTTTGCCTACATGACCAGAAATAGTGGCTGAGTGGCACTCATGAAGGAGAATGTGGCGAAGCTGTGTGATCTCACCGTCATCTGTAGGGACCTTGGCAGTAGGTGGAATGTATAGCTGTCTGCCATATATGGTCTTGCGATAGATCAACCCCTGAATGAGCTCGAAACTGCTGACTGACTGTGATGAATTCGATGATGCTAGCTTGGACAATATAGTCTGTGCAAGTGTATCACGATCATACTGGGATATAATAATGTCGTGAAGCTGATGAGCTGATGAAGACGATATAAGAGCAATGAATGTAGAATCTGTAGACGGTATGTCAATGCGTGGAACCTCGGTGATGTCTATATGTTTCAGACAATCAGTGAGTTCAAAGAGTGTAGAAATACGAGTGAGTGCATCTGCAACCTTGTTCTTCTCGCCAGAAATGTGCTCTATTCGGAAGTTGTACTCGGAGAGCTCATCCAACCACCTCCTGTTTGGGGCTTAGTGTGGATTTGGACTGGAAATAAACCAGTGGCTGATGATCTGAGCGTACAATAGTCTCAGGAGCCCCCAGCAAGATGTGGCGAAAGAATCGGAAGCCCTCCACAATGGCAAATAGCTCGATCTCAGGAATAGGCCAACGTCTCTGTGTATCAGAAAGAGTGACGCTGTGATAGCCACATGGCTTCATACATTTTCCTTGATCCTGTAGTACCACTTGACCAACGTGTGTGCCTGATCCATCGACCTCCATAATAGATGGCAGTTTCTGATCTGGAAGCTGTAGTACTGGAGCATTGCAGATGGCACTTTTGAGGTTATCAAATGCCTTCTGCTGCTCAGATTCCCAGACAAACTCTGCATTATCCTTAAGGAGACGATTGAGCGGCTCGGCAATCTTGGAGAACTTTGGTATGAATCTCCTAAATTGGCCGACCATGCCCAAAAATGACCGAAGGGATGACTTGCCATCTTTAGCCATACGGCGTAGAGGCTGCTTTCCAACGGTAGGACCATACGACACTGGAGGCTGTATTGCCATAACTGCTCGAATTCGGTCTTCGATGATGGATAGGCCTGCTTCAGAGATGTGATGTCCGATAAAATCTATGGATCTGACGAACAACTCCAACTTGGTAGGCCTGATGAAGAACTGGTGATCTCTGCAACGCTGGAGGAACTGTCGAACATGCTTCACGTGGCTGTCAAAGTCCGGACTGTACACAATAGTGTCATCCATGAAAATGACAAGGAACCGATCGATGAAGTCGAAGAATGCCCGATTTCCTACACGTAGAGCTGTTGCAGGAGCATTGGTCAATCCGAAAGGCATAACTGTCCACTCATAGGAACCGTATCTGGCGCGAATCGCTGTTTTGTGAATGTCATCTGGATGTATAGGGATCTGATGGAAAAACCGATTGAAGTCAAATCTGCTAAACCATCGTGCACCTTTCAGCTGTTCAAGAAGGGTGTCGTGAGGTGGCAATGGATACGTGTCCTTAATTGTGATGTTATTAAGGGCTCGATAATCACAGCACATCCTCCACTTCCCACCTGGCTTAGGAGCGAAAATGATAGGACATCCATATGGAGATGATGACGGACGAAGGATACCCAATTCGACATATTTGATGATTTGTCGTTTGAGCTCTTCCATCATGGGCACTGGAATGGTACGAACTGGCTGTGATGGTGGCTTGTGCCCAGGTTCAATGTTGATTCGATGATAACCACCTTCAAACCGCTCTGGCCTATGACCAGCTGGAAGATCCTCCTGGAATATGTCTGAAAAGTCTTCCCTCATCTGATCACGTGCTGCTGTGACCTCTGGGTCTTCCATAGTGGTGTCTGAGTCTGCTGCTGCGAAGACCAGTTCACCATCGACCTCTGAGAGAAAGAAGAGATAAGCTACGGCTTCTTCAGCCGAACCACTGGATCGAATACGACGTAGGTGCTTTCTCATGGTGGTGGCACTGACCAATTCCATTTCAGGAAGGTCATCTGAGCCTGGAGTCTGTTCAACTCTGGATAACACTGTGCGAATACTGGAGCCTGATGAGTGCTTCCTAGTGATCGTCAGATTTTTGAACTGGAAGTCAATGTGTGGATTTCTCCTCTCCAACCAATCTTGACCCAGGATGACAGTGAAGGGTTTCATGTCAATGATGTAGAAATCCTCTGTGTCCTTATATTTACCCAGCGTGAATGTAGCATTGGGAAGATAGGATGTACAGGGTAGTTGGCTTCCTCCAGCCAATTCCACTGAGAATGATGAGGAATCTGTGGGTACAATACCAAGCTGAGCAGCGAACTGTCTGTCGATGAAAGACGATGTAGCTCCTGGATCTACCAATATGTGAGTACTCTGTCCATATACTTTCTCTTTGTACAACAACAGCTTCTTCTGTGATTTCAGCTGTGCTGTCCGAGACTGCATCTGTGCGATGTGCTCTGAGGGAGTGTCCATCTGCTGAAACTGTAATGTCAGACTGGAAAGGACTTCTTCTGAGATACTCTCAACCCGGCCACTTGCTTCAGTGGCATCTTCAGGCTGATTTACCCTCGGGGTGCTCTCATCACTGGTACCTGTGCAGTACCCTGAGAGTTTCCCTGAGGAGCTGGAGCTGAAGCTGGAACTGGAGCTGGAGCTGCAACTGCTGCATTGATGCTGTGCTGACTCTTTAGCTCCTTAACCAGGGTGTTGATCGTTTTGACGAGTTTGCCAGACTCGTTCTTAGCACCCTGATTACTCTGTTGCTGCTGTCCGTCCTCTGAAAGGATTCTGAGCTGGAGGCTTGCCTTGTATGGCTTTTCCTTCTGGCGTCCTGGTGGAGAACAATCCTTTGTGGCGTGATTGGTACGACCACAACGTTGGCAAGGCTGAAGAGGATTTGCTGCTGCTCCTTTTCCTTTTCCTTTGCCTTTGCCTTTTCCACCTTTCCCTTTGTTCCTTTGGGAATTCTGATTGGCATTTGGATTTTGATTGCCATTCTGATTCCAGTTCCTATTGGATCTGTCATATGGCTTTCTGCCACGCCCTTTGTCCTTATCCTTTGTGACTGGGCCTCCTGATGACTGTTCCTTTTGCCCCCGATAATGTAGGGTCTCTGACTGCTTCGAATGAACAACATAATTCAAGTCGAGCAGGATCTGTGTGGTTTGTGACCACGACAGATTATTCCTTTCGTCTTCTGTAAGGAATCTAAGATGGAACTGTTTGCGAAGATCAGAATCCATACTGTTGACGAATCTGTCCTTTATCAACACATCATCCAGATCAACTGCTGCTAATGCAGCCAGTGACGTGAACGTGCGTAGATAATCTGAGAAAGTCTGGTTCCCTTGATTCAGTGCCATTAGGTGTTTTTTAGCCACTGATCTTTTATGGGGGTTGCCAAACTGACTGAGGAAAATCCTTCTGACCTTCTCATATGTGGCATTTGGTTGTTTTGCCACGACCTGGAAATAATGTCGGTCGTTGTTTTGTATGAGTGTCAGGAATACTGTGATAATGTCCTTGTCTGGAACTCCTGGATAAGTGAACTGAAAGTATCTATCCACTGTTTCCAACCAAATCTCTGCATCCTGTCCTGCTTTAAATTCCCTAGGTGGTGTCATTTTCACCTTTGGAACTAAAGTGGATGGAGCTGGTGCTGGTATTGGATCATCATCAGGGTCTGTGAAAACTGTTGGAGCATGTTCCTCTGTATACTCCTCATCTGGTTCCTGTGGTTCATTCTCAGGATCTCTATATCTGCTCATGTCGGGCCTCATGCGACTGATATTATCGAAGTACCCTATTTGGTCGAATCTGGTCTGGGTATTATCATAACCAGTGAGCCACTTGGGTATCTTGAACCGACTGTAGGCATCGTAAGAACCTAAGATGTCAAAGAACCATGTTGACGGATCTGCATTGATAGCTGGAATATCTGATTCTTCTGCCATCTAAAAAACAAAACACAACACCAAAATACCTTCAACTGGCTGAGTGTGTGTGTGAGTATATATATATAGTATATATATCTATATTTTGTACATGTAGTATATCTGTACATTATAATGAGGTGATGTATGTATATATCCACCTTCTTCCCCCCTCAAGGAAGTGTGAATACACAGGCAGTTGTCAAGTGCCTTTATACCTCATGATATAGCATGCAGTCCTTATATGTCAGGGTTATGACCGATGACATATGTGTCATACATGTCATACGTGTCATACCTGTCATACATGTCATACCATGTCATGTCATATATTATTATGACAGTCGGTCATGTCATATATTATTATGACAGTCGACAGTATGGTCGATCATGACTGTACAGGTCGAGTCGCGTCATACATTTATGACAGTCGTCAGTACGGTCGACGATGACTGTACATGTCGCCAGATGATTATGTCATATCATCAGGCATCCCTGTCATCGAGAGTTCGTATAATTGAACTCGAAGATGGCAAAGTAAAGATACATCTTGGAAACAAACCAAGAACCATCTTTAGCTTTCAGCATGCGCAGAACTCGCATGTGCAGCATGAACGAACTAGTCGTTACTACCATGCTGGTCGTTCAACCTACGTCTCGGGTTCACAACCCAATGGCGGTACCATCTAAGATGATGGGTGACGTAGGTATAAAAGTGAGGAAGCGTTGTGCTTCAGCAGATCTTCTTACAGAGACTGCACTCACAAACCCGCTCATCCGTTCACCTGCATTGCTGTCCAACTTTGCAGTGTTTCATTGTATATTGATAATATATTCACGGCGCTTGTATCTACAGCCGTATCAGTGGTATCGAATACCAGCCGTATCAGTGGTATTCTAATCGTCCAGGCGACGAACGAGGACCTAAGTGTGCAGTGCAGCAAATAGAGATATATTGTATTTTTTTGGTGTGCAACAGGTTCGCGGATCGCGTATACATACAGGCGCCCGCAGTCGCACATATAAGACACATATCGCATAACTACACTCGCTGCATAATCAACAGCGGAAGGAGTGCGCGAGAAATCATCGTCGCTCGCATAATCACCGCCAGAGTATAACAGCGCGACAAGGTGTGCATACAGCATACAGATCGCATATATACGCTGCTATCATTCGCAAAATTGTACGATATGCGACATACTGACGCGCGGATGAACAAATCGTCATCAGTGTATGTTCCGTACGCGAAATGGCATTCGTATCATATGCCATACATACCTGCGACAGAGATATGTTCACCATTCGCAGCGCACATATCAACGACTTTGATAAATCACTACTCGCACTAATTTTCAGTGCAGTGTACGCATCAAAATCTCGTCATTTTAAATGGTTGCAAAAATCACTCGTCTACGCGCGCATGATGATTTTGCTTGACAGGATATATACACACCTGCTAGATTCATCATGATCGGATGATGCGCGATAATGGTATATATATATATGCAGCATGCTGCTTAAAATCTGTGATGCTTGCACATAAGAGATGATGTTTATCCATTCACTGGCAGATTTACATACAAGTTTGCAATCATATGGGTGTGCACCATATGCTGTGTGTGTAGCCACACACACACACATATAAGTAGATGAGATCAGATAAATATGGACGTTGTGCAATCACATGTCTGTGTACTATATGTTGTGTGTGTGTGTAGCCATATCACACACACACACACGCACACTTGCAGCATATACTATCCATTCAGTATATACCAAGTGCATGCAGCAAGATGTACCATGCATCATTATACCATGCAACTATACCATGCAGCAGATTCCAATGTTCTGATGACCACACAAATACTTTTGATCATCAGCATTATACTTATCAGCAGCACAGTGATCTGTGCACAACATGTGTGTGCAGATCAGCACACACACACATACACTCATTTCACTTACAGCAATCATTAATACACAGTGCATATACTTCTATATCATGCACACATCTTATGCTGAATGATTGCAATGTTGTAAATGGTACATACTTTATTATACTGTACAGCTTGATCACGATAACAGCTGTAGTACATAGAGCATAAGCATATTGCAGTGAATGCTAGTCTATATTCGAATCCATGTTGCAAAGGGTGCCTGACAGTAATCTAAACACCATAATTAGTTTGTCGTGCCCTGGTGGAGCCGAGATGCTCTCCAGGTAACATGTACATTCTATGGTGGATTACTTGAAGGAATGCTCACCTGAGCTTCATGTAAAATCTATCAGCAACTCATCACGTAATGAGATTATCATGGAATTACAACAATCCCTAAACTATATATATCATGTTAGATGTAATCAGTACGTGGTATGCTGACAATCTGCATGATAGGTTGTTAGGATATTGTGATATCCATAAAGATCTTGCAAAGTGTGTGCAAGTAAAAACCCACACACATCAGTACTAATCAGCACAATACACTGCACAAACACTAACATTCATTATACATGTGGACAATACACTGACTCCAAGTGTAATGATCAAGTATTGTATCAATACATAATACATAGATACCATTTTCCAAACACATGTGCGTGGAAAATGTCAGTGATTGCGATAGATAAGGGAGCAGGATAAGACAAGATGCTGTAGGGCTGGATGGAGTTATCTCCAGACCCGAAGGCAAGATACTGCACCCATTAAACAGCTGGTAACTGTTGGGTGCAGTCCACTCGTCATTCCACACACTATCGCTGGAGCAACATCAATATCTACATTGCATTCTGACAGTTGATACAGATGATCACTTCACATGCATGTACCAACTCAGATCAGCAACCATACATGAATTGACAAAAGGTGGTTGTGAACGTACACACACACAAACATTGTGTTGTGTAAAAACTGCTCAGATTATATCTAGCAGTGTCCAGATGTATTTGAACATAGAGATATCACTTGATATACTCGTTGTATACATCCAAATATATCTTAGGATCTGACACAACTGTGAATTCATTTACAGTTGATATATCTTAAATATCACCAGAGAGTGCATTTGCCTCCATGGGTTTCAATCAGTAAAACCCAGAAATGTGATCAACCTCAGATGTTGATATGCAGAATAATTCACTTTTATGCCATGAAATTTGTCATGTGCAAAGGTGAAGTGATTTGCAGTGCTTCTGTACTTTGCAGTCCACACACACACAGAGATATGTATATATATATATACATATAGCCAAAAACGGCCAAAATGGGTAAAATCCGTTTGCGATAGATTTGAAAATTGAAAATCGGACCCTATTTTATTTGATAATATGATTTTATACCTATTGAGGTATGAGAAAATCATAATGACAATAGTCATATCTCGTGCAACACCCTAGATATTAGGTATGTAATATATAGGGGTGAACATATTGGCTGTAACGAAAAATCGATCAAAATACAATACGTGTAATCTTTTGCAAATTCGGGATTGATTTTTTTTGCTATAATGGATATTTATCTATCAAATAACAATCCCTGAAAGACATAACACGTGTAACACCCTGTAACACCCTAATCATATTATTGGGTGAAAGGGCCACTGTAACCAGATATGCCCTAAATGCCACCTATTATTGGATACACTTTGTGTTTGGCAGATATATGTCATGCTGTTTTCGATGCAGACATGATTATATATCGGGCAACAACCCAAGAACTGTTGGGCAACAACCCTAAAACTGTATGAGCTGCTTCCTATATGGACTGCAAGCTATAAGCTATAAGCTATAAGGTATATAAACAACTGACTGCCTATGTATTCACACTTCCTCAAGGGGGGAAGAAGGTGGATAGGATTCACACATATCCATTTCATATTCCGATCTGGTTATTTCTGATGGATTGCTTTTGATAAAATCACTGCATCCACAAATAACGTTGAAATCTGTACAACGTTAAATCCACCATCACTAATAAAGTGTAAACTCGGATGGGAAACTATATCCCAATGACTATAAGTTGACTCTTGCTCAGCATTTACATTCTTGAGTAAGTTTGGAATGCTGAACTATATACATAACATATAACCTGATACCATGCTTAATTGCATTTCCTGGATCAGAAGATGATAGTTATATAATGTATATATATATATATCCCACCTGATATACTTTGGCACTATAGCTGTATATAAGAGTGGGAAGGACAAGTGCATCGCTGTAAGACTGGTTGATATAGTCCCAGTGCTGAAGGCAGAATTTGGCACCTGAATAACAGCTGATAACTGTTGGTGACCATCATGCAAGACCTTCCAAGCGTAACTCCTTTGATCCTGAGATGCAAGTGAATTGTTCATAATATGTTGACATCACATAAAAGCATTCTGATAAAAACCCTATATATTCACATGAGCTGTCATCACTACAATGACATGGGTTTTTGAATCGTCGAAATAAGTAACTCCGATGAATTCACTAGTACAGAATAAGCTGTTGAGATTATTCCTCCGGCTGGATTTCAATCATTCACAATCCCTGTACATTCCGGTGACAAAATATTGCATTGGACTGATCACCATATTGGTATAATCTGTGATATATAAGTCACCAGAGAAAGCATTGCAATCAGCACAATGCTGTCTAGACTCACAAAGATGAGTAACATATATTCTCATATGTAATAAACAGAGGCACAATGTGACCTACGCTAAAATCGCGTATGCTCGGGCACTGTATTGTGACCTGCGCTAAGATCGTGTATGCATGGACACAACATGACTCGTGCCAATGACGTGGACATATTTTTTGCCACGACATCACATCTGAAATCAATAAATCACTCAGAGTAAAGGTGTTGACATCAGTATAGCACCATTATACATATAGTCATGAGGATTTTAAGGAAGACATAGTCTCTCCGATATTGACAAACATGGTACATATATATATATATATATTCATGCTCTCTGATTATATATTGATATCCCACAGCATACGATGATGGTAATTGCAAACCACTTCGCCGCTGGAGGGTAGTGTTGTATATATACAGCACATGCTTGGGTACTATATGACCCATGCTAATGACGTGGATTCGGGCTGCATCCCAATAACTGCAATGCACCTTCGGTGCAAGGGGCTGCAACCCGAGAACTGCTATCCAGCTTCATAGAAAGCTTCCACGTCATCACAAAGAGGTCGGACCTCTGTTGTATTTGAACGGCGCTTGACAACCGCCTAGCAATACACTTCCTTGAGGGGGGAAGATGATAAGCTAGAAATACAACTAAAAACCAAATAAATAATAAAGACAAATAATAAAACAAGTAAGTTGCATCATTGTTTTTGTTTTGGTAAGCCTGACTGTGTACAATCAAACCATTCAGAACTCCATGAAGTTGACACATACATCAGCCATGACATACATATGAGCTTGATTTTGAAGACCTAGACATTGTATACATCTGGTCTAGCATGTATCCAGACTAGAATTGTATATTGACACGGTGCAAGCACTATAGCCTCTGCCACCGATGATCATTGAAAGGGGCAACCATTCTTGATATTTCATACATATCATCTGATTGGATCATTAAAGGTGTCAAGATTACTCAATGCAATATGCAGGCCACGGCCTGAGTATAACACCTAGAAGGTCGAAGCCACTGAGCTGACCAATGCAGCATAAATGTTAGCTGCCTTGAAGGCTATACAATAAGCCTATTGCCCTTATGTCTTGATATGTATCCGTGTATTGGCATCTCTTTGAGGTAATTATGCCTACTGAATGAGCCATATCAACCATCTTGTCTTCATTGATCATTACATATCTGATCATATCGCCATTGAGCAATGCCTATTCTGTGAGATAATATATCACGAGGCATTTCATTATTGCACATTAAACAATTGTAGTGCAACAAAGATCGTCAGCTCTTCATCATACCAAAAGGTTGAGTTGTTATCATAAATATTGATTTTTCAGACACCATTTCTCAGAGGACTATTCATCATGAAAGACAAAGTCTGTGCAATCATGGCTATTCAGCCTCCGACATAGCTGACATAGCTATTTAGCTTATGACCCAACCGGTGTTAAGCAGCCTCCACGCCATATGGCTGAAAAATGGCAAGCAATCTCTTCGGTCATTCTTGGGCATAGAGCAATCAAGCACAGCCAATCCAGGATGTTTATCCCAAAATTCTCCAAGAGTTATTCATGTTTTTTCAGTGTCATATGAAAATAGCTAATATACCGCCCTATGATGGAAGTCATCTCCTTCAACGAGGGGAAGTGGTTATGCTGTAAAGTTGACCAATCTGATCATCATAAAAGTGACAGATTTGAGAAAATCGATTGAAACTTGTATTGAAAATAACTATTCCTTACAATAAGGTATTGCACCTAAGGGAATAAGGGTTTCATCGTCTGAAATAGGAAAAGATTTTTACATTGACTCTAGTTCCTGAATCCAGAATCGCATAGAAAAATATTCTATCCTGTACATATAGAAAGCACATTAGATTCAGATTCTGAACATTTAAGTGGGCTTGAATGCACTCAAATTTGTACTGAGTTGCAATTGTCCAAAGTTTTTACTCTGACATCATTACTTATTTGTGGAATAGCATACAATGGTATAAACCATCCACATATAGATTGACACCATATTTGTAATTTCATATCATTTTGGCACATAAGACAAGCATGCTTCATTAAGGAATGAAAACTCTTTCAAAGTTCATTCTGGAATATTTAGAAATTTGTTGCCTCATCCATTAGGCCACGAAGTCTTGGAAAACCCGCAATCTGCATATGGTCTCCAAGCACAGTTCATCCTCATTCTGGAAAGTGACAGAAATTTTATAGTCATAAAACAAGTCACAATTCTATCGGATTGAAATGACACATTCATCATTCATATTTCTTTATCATAACAAGTCTCTGAATAGTGTTTGCCCAAAAATAAAATGGGCACCATTGAGATAAGTGATCATGTGCTGAAGAATATACACATATCACTAAGCAATGCCATGTTCTATTCATAATGAAATGACATGTCAGCCATCCATCAACTACGAAAATACAACTCGTAGTAAGTTGTTGTCATTACGGACACTTCTTGATTGACTCTCCATTAGCTTCGATACCAAAGTTAACTTCGGTACTGATTTCTTTGTTCATCATGACAATCATTATCCAGAACCATTGTCTAAGTTGGGTACACTATAGTAACCCTGAGCTGACAAAGTATGTGGGCTGCAACCCAATGACTGCATTTGACATCATCTGGCATTTGCCACATTCAAAAACGTCAGGCATATTGCCAATATGACGTAGAGAGAATCAATGTTCAGATTGGCATTGTTACCTCTAAAGCATTCGATGAGTAATCTCAGTCTGATTCTCTATCAAATCATTTTTCACATAACATAATGATTGAATAACATCCTCCATCACCATCTGATTGGTTTGATACATCTCTTTTTACGAAGGGGAGGAAGAGTATAGATTCATTCATTTTTTATACAGCTGCCACAAATTGATTTACATCATTGTGATTTGCTTGGAAAATTAAAATTTTTATCAAAAGTTCCAGCATCTGTGTATAGCAGCCATTAAGTTGATGACACGGTACATCATGCCGATTGAAACATCAAATGAAGTCTTATTTGACTTACTAACACATGAAGTTCATTACGAGGAAATCATAGATACATATTTCTCCGGCTCTATCATTTTTATGAAGGGCACTGACATGGGAGAACGATGGTTTTTCAAAGGTGAATAAGCTATATTGTAAGCTTACGACCATCACTTTGACGTCAACAGCCTGAGATGCTGATTGTCGAAATTCAAGAGTTGAAGGATTCGATGAATCAACCTTGATACATGTGTTTTGATTGATAAATTGTTGATCCATGGTTTCTCCCCAAATCTAGAGAAGCTGGCACACAAGTTGTTGCCAATGTCTTAAGGAAAGCATCTGAGCAAATGATTGCTAGTTGTGCCATCAGGCATCGAATTCCATAACAGCAAAGCCGAGTGAGTAAATCCGCCACTCTAGCTATTTGCCCGTCATTCCTTCCAGGTTCATGACAAGATACAATTCATCAAAGTCATACACCAATGCATAAGTCGCATGCATGGTTGCACAGTTTGTATCCGAATGCCATTCCATCAAGGTTAAGCATCTTGACAGTAAAACTGGCCAACCAAAAGCCTTCCTGTCTTCGGATATCTTGAGCATTCTCATTTCCAACTCTTTGGACTAGGAAGCATCATGACTGTGCCTCGCCAGGACGCTAATCCTCAAAGCCGCACACTTGAGGCGAGCCTTATGAGACAGTGACCTTTGGCTTGTGGGGCGTCAACCCCTTATCAAATCCTGAACACTTGTTAACACCTGGATAAATTTATCATGATGCAACTTAAGTGGGATTATAAGTTCCATATAATCATATTGTCTACGTATGCTGAAGGCATAACTGCCGCATATGGTTACAATAGGTCGCAGCTTCTATAACATTGTGGCTTCTAAGTCAAAAGCTGATAGCCGATGACTTTTGCCAATAATTGCCGACCAAATAATAATCAGACCGTGGAAACATGTACCCAAGAGGTTTTCGTCCATCGGTCACATATATATATATATCAGGGCTGCATCCCAAGAACTGCAGGGCTGCATCCCAAGAACTGCAGGGCTGCATCCCAAAGACTGCGATGCACCTTCGGTGCAATGGGCTGCAACCCGAGAACTGCAGGGTTATATCCCTAACATTTTTTACCCTGCATCAAATTGATATGACAGGAGCAGGAATTGATCCTTCCTTGCTAAGGTGTAATGAGCCTTGTATAAATCATACCCTTACACAGATACGCATATGCGGGTACCAATATCTGTGAAAAACTGCTAATGCTACCTTTGCCAAAACCGTGGTTTGTCATCGGATTCTTGGCCAGTCATCCGAGCTACCGGAGATATCGACTGAGGTAGACGGAGTTGTGATCCTAAGTTGTGCTTGACAAACATAACTAAAGAAATTTCACATTAGTACGTGGCGAATCCATTCTCACTCATCGCGATAGATGTTCGTCAAAGCGCGCGTACCGGACCAAATATTGAGGAGTTGAGCAGACCGGGTAAAGGATTATAAGTCCAATCCCGTTAAGCAGGGCCACTCCGTTTGCATTAAAACAAGCCCCAAAAATCGGGCTCCCCATTGCCGCCTGTGAACCTCCATAGTAGCTTCAGGAGGGGAGGAAGGGTTGGGTGCACTATATATAACTGTGGAAACATGTACCCAAGGGTTTTCGTCGATCAGTCATATATATAAGGCCGAGAATCGTGCGATTATAAATCGTTAAATCGTGGGATCATCGTTCGCAAAGAACGACGGCTAGCGCAAATAATCCGTAACGTAGACTTCGGATGCTTTGAATCGTCTAGCACATACATGATAACGTGTGGATCAATCAGTAATCCAGCGTAGGATTGTATCGCGAAAACGCTCTTCATTGAACCTTGGAACGTCACTCAACGATACGATTTCCAGAAAGGTGGGCTACATCCTAAGAACTGTAAGGTGAGGGACTAAAGTGGACTTAGTTCCCCCCAATAACCTAAAAACACCATGAGGGACGCCTCAAATCGGTGTAAGAAGACTGGTACCAGCAAGAAGCGACAACAACAAAGACATCAAAGACATATACAAAGGTATGCCTGTTGTGAGGTCACAACTCTCTTAAGAGGGGAGATCTGTCAGGGTTATGACCGATGACATATGTGTCATACATGTCATACGTGTCATACCTGTCATACATGTCATACCATGTCATGTCATGTCATGCCATGTCATATATTATTATGACAGTCGGTCATGTCATATATTATTATGACAGTCGACAGTATGGTCGATCATGACTGTACAGGTCGAGTCGCGTCATACATTTATGACAGTCGTCAGTACGGTCGACGATGACTGTACATGTCGCCAGATGATTATGTCATATCATCAGGCATCCCTGTCATCGAGAGTTCGTATAATTGAACTCGAAGATGGCAAAGTAAAGATACATCAAACCAAGAACCATCTTTAGCTTTCAGCATGCGCAGAACTCGCATGTGCGGCATGAACGAACTAGTCGTTACTACCATGTTGGTCGTTCAACCTACGTCTCGGGTTCACAACCCAATGGCGGTACCATCTAAGATGATGGGTGACGTAGGTATAAAAGTGAGGAAGCGTTGTGCTTCAGCAGATCCTCTTACAGAGACCGCACTCACAAACCCGCTCATCCGTTCACCTGCATTGCTGTCCAACTTTGCAGTGTTTCATTGTATATTGATAATATATTCACGGCGCTTGTATCT
>LGRX02029408.1:0-18806 GCA_001247695.2 Cymbomonas tetramitiformis | reverse complement strand
GTAATACCTCACCTTTAAGAGAATCGACGATAAGAGACCAGCCAGCGGTTTTTTTCTTTTTTTTTGGGGGGGGTCGCGTTTTTTACGATGACCCTGAGCCTTTTCAAATCGTTAAGAGAATGGGTCCAAATAAGAGAACGGGAGCTGGCTAGATGAGGAAATATGGTTGGGAAACCATGTTAAACCATGTATTAAATATGGTATGGTCGCAAATAAGGAACAAACCTGGCTATCGCTGACCTTATTGGATCGCGCTTCGTTAAGCGCCGCTGGCGTGTTGGGGGGGGGAGGGGTTCACTTTTTTTCCGATGAGGCTGGCTGACCGCATATCCCTGTTTCTCTTAAATATGCAGTATTAATGTACTCAAATATGGAGTAAAATGCTGATGTCATGTGTTAAATATCTCTATGACGGTCCACTTTTTTTCAGCCACGTGCGCGTAAGACCCGAACCTTCAGAGGTGGCCTGCAATTCGAACCTCCCCACCCTGTCCCCCCACCATCCACCCCTAAAATGTTATTCCGCCACTCTTCTAGTGTGTTGGGACACCTCGCACGCCGCACGAATCGAAGCGGTTCGCTCGCTACGCCATATTCCGTCGGCGCAACCGTACTCTGGTCACACCCCCTCCAATGCCCCCCCGCAGCCCGCACCTAGCACAATCTACATTGACCATGACTTTTTGCACTAGCGAATTAGGGGTGTCCCGCGAGCGTCTGGGTGCAAACGGCAAGGTAGTCCCACATCCCAACTGATGTCTTCGACAAGATCCCCACCATGTCACGGGTATGCTGACTTTCCCCCCCCCTTAGGGGGGAGCAGTGGTGCACCCTTAGTTTCACCCCTCGCCTGGATGTCACCAGGGAAGATATCTTCCGTTGAGCTGGTACGGCCCCAAATAAAAAATTCTTTCGGCCCGCCTTCGGCCCGCCCGGTCCGAACTACAAAATGCCCGCCGCAGGCGCGAAAATTTTAATCTTAAGTATGGGAAAATGAAAAAATCGTAAAATTTTCATCAAAAATTTAGAAGTTTGCGCCAAATTGATTCGGCCCCAAAGCAATTTCTCTTTCGGCCCCTCTTCGGCCCGGGCCTCATTTTGGCGACACAGTTCGGCCCGGGGCCGGCCAATCGGGGTAAGATATCTTCCCTGGATGTCACCTGCAGTGCTGCCTGTGTCACCGTGTCACAGGCTCCCGAAACACTTAGCCAGAACATCTTATTATTTTATCTGACTTTAGTATTCCAAGAGCCGGCACACCTGCATTTTTACAGTTACAAAACAGGATATATATATTCATATTTCTCCTGTTTGATCAGGTTATGGTGCCCTTACATGCTTATTTTTACGTACCTCGTTGACTCGTTGACAAGATCGCTTCACGCCCTGTGATTCTAACCTACATCTTTTTAGTACCGACATCAGCCGTGACGCGCTTTCGACATCTAAGCAACCGACATCTTCCGACATCTGTTTCCGACATCTGCTTCCGACGTGATTTTCCGACGTGATTTTCCGACGGTTGCTTCCGACATCTACGCCTTCGCTTTTAGCACACTTGTCAGTTTTCAGCAACGCAGGCATTCCGACATCAGCCGTATTGCACTACGCACAACAGCGGCAGCACCGACGTCACGGCATCTTTTATTTCCGACATCTTCAGCCGTTTTCCTATTGCACACCTTTTGGCGTCGTGCTCTGGAAACGACCGTTTTTTTTTTCCAACCTATTATACCGACATTTACGCCTTCAACACTCTGGCCAGCAGCACCTCTGCTGCCGGAAAATTGGCTTACCGCACGACTTTTTTTGACCTCACTGCCGTGTTCCTCGTCAAAATCTACCCCAATTTGACTTTTTCATCGTTCGATTTGGTTATTTTTGGCGAAAGTTACGTTTTCGTTTGGGAACCCTAAGTGTTGGGCTCCAGATTTTCCAGCTTACAGCGGCCATGGCTTCGTGTCGTCAGCGTTCGCGCATTTCTGCAGTTGCCTCCGCGCTGCAGGTGATTCGACTACGAGAACTTACCCCTGGCTACGATCTGGTGGTGTCTGGTGGTGCTTATGCACCAGACACCAAAATCGAGTCCATCAACCACATCGTCGACATGAGCTTTGACCACTACGAGCTCACCCCGCAGCATCCTCCACTCTTCCCTCCACCCTGCGTGCCCCTTGGCCACTGCCTGGTGGTGTTTAGTGGTGTTGCAGCCCTCATCCCGCCGCTTTTCCTCTCTGCTTTCGCACTTATGTGCGGCAGAGTGGAGCCACACCGCATTTTCCGCCTTCGCCCCCCCCCGGGGTGTCCAAGTCCCAGCACTCGCTCTGTTGGTGCCACGCATCGTCGCACCGCATCGCGTGGGCGTTGGGTGACAACGTCTTGGCGGCGCTCGACTTCGTTCACCATCGAGATCTACGCCGCCGTCCACCCTCGATTGCTGGGGCTAGATTCGCCGGCTGGCCTGTGGGAGTAGTCATCCCCACAGCCCATGAGTAGGAGTAGTCATCCCCATAGCCCACGCACCTTTCGTGTCGGCTTATTCGTCTCTCTGGTCCGCTTCGCTTTTCGCGACTCTATCGACATCTTTTGGCAGCACAATCGACATCGGCCGCACCGCACACGCTCAGCACGTTACGGCACGGCAAAAGACATCTCGACATCTTGACATCTTTTTCACGACATCTTCAGTTTTTTTTATTGCACACCTCGTGTGCTTGAATTTACCGCTGGACCCGCAATATTTTATTCCTACAATGGCTTCGACTCGACGTGAGGGACTTGCATCCGCTCTGCGCGCTGCCCGCACACATCAGGGCGGTACACCGTCACATTCACCTTCCGATTCGCAGTCTACCCCTGCCTCGTCTCGTAGACCACGCAGAATTGTGGGAACGTCTTCATTGCGTTCAAAACCAACATCATCGGTCAACGCCCCTACGGCCTTTGACTACTTCAACGATCCCGACGTGTTGAGCACCACGCCTGTGGAGGAGGGGCGCGAGGATGAGTACATCGAGCAGCTCGCCTACGCGTTCCAGTATGGGAGTGACCTTATCTCGTTCCTGAAGTCTACTGGCCTCAAAATGCCCACTGGTTACACTTTGGACACCACGACTGCCGACATGGACTTCAACGCCCTCCTTTCGGGATTGGCTCACGTGCTGTACCCCGTCTCCTACAGCGAGGCGGCCAAGCTCCTGGACCTCGAGCACGACCATGACTTTTACCACGTCACCATCAACGAGATCCTCTTCAGCATCCTTCCGCACCCGCTTCGTGGCAACGCACTGAGCGTCTACCACGAGTGTGCCCGCCACCACCCTGCTGACGGCCGCTACGCTCTTCAGCGCTTACGGTACGAGGTTGAGGGTGTGCCCGACGCGGACGGCATGCGCTTCTGGACCCAGATGAGGGCGGTTGTCCTCACCGAGATCGAGGACCCCGCCCCACAACTTGCACTAATTCGACGGCTTGGTGACCGCCACCAGAAGATCAAGCCGGCGTACAACGACGCCGACCGCGTGACGGACCTCTGGCACATCTTGTCCGAGTCCGCCAAGCAGTCACCGTAAGTCGCCCCTCTGTACCTGGTGGTGTTGCGTGAGTTACGTGCGGGTGCGGTTTTCACCTTTGCCCGCCTTGCTCTCCGCATCCGCCTCGCCTTTCGGGACGAGAGCCCCCTTGCCACACTCTCGTCCTCTGCCGCTCTCGACATCCCGCCCGAGGGCTCTGGCTACCGCCCTAAGCAGGCGCCCCAGAAGCCCAACCCATCTCCGCGTTCCCCTGTTGCCATGGCCCTTCGCATGCAGAAACAATCGGCTGCGCCCTTGGAGGGCAAGTGGACGTCCGATTCGCCAAACTCCATGTACCTCAAGTGGGTGGGCACGGGTTTTCCCTGCACCGTCTGCTTCCGCATGTGGCACGTCACGGACTCCCACCCCGACACCCGTGGTGCCTGCCCGTACGTGTGCGTCGAGGCATTCGCGAACAACAGGCACCTCGAGACATCGCGAGCGGCCACTGCCCGCCCGCCGCTTGATGCATCCGCCGCCGCCCTCACGGCACCGCCCCCTGCGGTGGACCCGCCGGCTCCACCCACGGAGCAGCCTACTGCGGCCGCGTTCCTCTCCGCCCGCCTCTCCCTGCCTGCACCAATTGCAGGTGATGCGATCGACACCGTCGGCAGCGGCTCTCTGGTGGTGCCAACCACGGACGATGCCGCCTATCCGCTGCCTGATGACATCGAGGAGCCTGCTTGCTACGGCGCCGTCTTCGACGACGAGGACGACACCGATTGGCCGGCATTGCGCTCTTCGCCTGTATGGTTGCCCAAGATCAACGGCAGTGTGAACGGAGAAGTTCCACAACCCTAAAATTGGATTCGGGTTTGAGATGTGAGAATGTACTAGCGCCATGCATGGAATTGCTTCTAGCTAGGTTGAAAAAGGCCTCTTCGAGTAACATTCTGACATTTCTTCTAGCCGCCTGTCCGGGTGTACCGGCTGGCCCTGCAGTGCACCTCCCTCCTTCGGGGTGAGGTGGTGTCACGGGTATGCTGACTTTCCCCCCCCCTTAGGGGGGAGCAGTGGTGCACCCTTAGTTTCATGGCTACTACCCGGTGTTTCAATACTGTTACAAGTATCGAAGCAAAACGGATGTAACCGGCATTAAACTTGGTCATATAGGTCAAAGCACATCTTTAAAAATTCATTTATGAACCTTTTGAATTTCTGAAAACATGCATACATGCAATCATCAAGTTTAAGGTGGTCTACTTTGAGCGCGCTTTCGGGGGGTAAAATGCCAGAAAATAAATTATTTTGCTCAATACTGTTACAAGTATTGAACACTAGAACCCTTGAGAGACCCTCATGCGAGGCCTTGGAGGTCAAACCAACCATCATGTTTCGATATTGGATAGTATTGAAGATATCTAGCAAGTCACTTGCGTTATTGATATGAATTAGGGCCCGCTCGGTGATGGAACATGACCCACACCCGCCAAAAATACGAAATTCGCTTTTTTTAAGGACGAAATTTATTGAATTGCCTCCGCGCAAACGTGTGCCATAAGCACTTAAGTCATGGTATGATGGCCACGAAGCCTTCTAAAATTCGATATATATGTATACTTGGTCAGTTTAATTGCTCATGGCCTATCCATAGGCATAGGATGCAGTAATGGTGTCATTCATATTGTCAGGGGTGGTGGCATGTAAGCGCCCAAATATGCAATTTCCACCCGCACCCAAACCCAAACCCAAACCAGTCATAACTTCCTCGATACTTGGAACCATGTGACCTATAAAGTGTTATATTACATCCATATGCCTCACAAGACACTCTAATATGAATATACGGCATATTAATGGAGGCAAACACCCAACAGTCCAGCCAGGATCAATTACAGCTCATCTGCTAGACCCACTCACACGCTAAATTCTCCCAAAATTATTTCCCGCTGCATGATGCTACAAAATTAGTTTCTCGTAGTCGGATATACTATTTTGAATCATATTTGGGCGATGCACGGCGCTTGGGCACCCGTTGGATTGATTACGAGCATGCTACTTGTGTATGCGTACTGGTATTCAGTCTACCAGGCCCTAGCATCTCGTCCCCGAGACTCAATCGTGCACCTCCAATATCAACCATGCCCAACTCGATACGTCTCGTAGTCCGGATTATCATATCAAATCATGCCCTTGCGATATATGGCGCTAGGGCGCCCGTTGGGGTGATTCCTAGCATGCTACTTGCGTACGCGTACACCTGTGCCGACTGTGAGGTCTTAGCGCATGTTCGACACTCAACCATGCATCCCCGACAACGTATAGGCCCCGTTCAATGCTGGTTATAGTCAAAAATATCATTTTGAATCATATTTGGGCGATGCACGGTGCTTGGGCACCCATTGGAACGATTACGAGCATGCTACTTGTGTATGCGTATTGGTACTCAGTCTACCAGGCCCTAGCATCTCGTCCCCGAGACTCAATCGTGCACCTCCAATATCAACCATGCCCAACTCGATACGTCTCGTAGTCCGGATTATCATATCAAATCACGCCCTTGCGATATATGGCGCTAGGGCGCCCGTTGGGGTGATTCCTAGCATGCTACTTGCGTACGCGTACACCTGTGCCGACTGTGAGGTCTTAGCGCATGTTCGACACTCAACCATGCATCCCCGACAACGTATAGGCCCCGTTCAATGCTGGTTATAGTCAAAAATATCGTTTTGAATCATATTTGGGCGATGCACGGTGCTTGGGCACCCATTGGAACGATTACGAGCATGCTACTTGTGTATGCGTACTGGTACTCAGTCTAAGGTGGCGAGTGGACGTCCGAATATAAATGAATATGTCTAAAAGGTTACGTTTATACGCACTGAACAGTGTGGACTTTGTCATATGCGAGTTTTAGGGAGAGCGAGTTGTTGCTACAACATTAATGTACAATGCGCGTAGGCAAATGCCATATATGGTAGTATGCACGTATATGCAATGATTTTAATGTAGCATGCGCGTAGGCAAATGGTTTTAATGTAGTATCGGCGTAGGCAAATGATTTTAATGGCAGTTTGCGCGTAAACAAATGATTTTAATGGTCATCTGCCCGCATGCAAATGCAATTGATAGTGTGATATCATCCGTAGACAAACCGTGAACAAGCGGGATAGTGCAACGAGTGTCGTGTTCGGTATACAAATCAAGGTCTGGGTAACGCGAAGGGCATTTAACACAAAAGTTCAGAAAGTGCTTTTATTTGATAAATGGGTTGCCCAAAGTAGTCTAAACACATTGCGCACTTAAGATATCGAATTGACCCCCGTATCGAAAAGTTATGGCCGACACCTCTCAGTTACCACCCATACTTAACCATACTTAAGCACATACTTAAACTGCTTATATCTCGCGATCTAGAAAATTGAACTTTTGTGTTAAATGCCCTTAGCGTTACCCAGACCTTGAACTGTATACTGTATACTGTATACTGTATGCCAAACACAATACAAGTTTGCATATCAATTCTTCGGTATCTTAGGAAGAACATGCGTCTTGCACACGCAGGATCCGTTCAGATTTTAGGAGTCTGGACGCGACGCGTTAGAGGGGGTGATTGGGCATGCGTCGAGTCAGCGGCGCGACGCATGCCCAGCAAGGAAGCACAATAAACAGCATGAGCATATTGCACATATTGCATATGCATACTAGAGACATCATGAGCATCTGACAGTGTATACTGTCACCTCTCGCGAAAACGTGGATGTCAACCGCGTCCACGTTTCCGCCAGGGTTTCTTTCCTCATCCGAACGCTCGCTTGAAAGCGAGCCTGCGCATTGGATGAGGGAAGCGTTTACATGGGCGACGCATGCCCAATCACCCCCTCCAACGCGCCGCGTCCAGACTCCTAAAATCTGAACGGATCCTGCGCGTGCAAGACGCATGTTCTTCCTAAGACACCGAAGAATTGATATGCAAACTTGTATTGTGTTCGGCATACAGTTCTATACCGAACACAGCACTCGCTGCACTATCCCGCTTGTCCACTGTCTGTCTAAGGATATCACACTATTAATTCCATTTGCCTACGCTCGGGCAGATGCCCATTAAAATCATTTGCTAACGCGCAGACTACTATAAACTGCTATTGCAATATGCACCTTGCACTCACCTGTACTATTCAATTCATTTCCAAATTAATACTCAGTACGAGTACTCTGACTTTGCTGTAAAATTTATGCGTAGCCCGCCTTCGCATGGGTCCGATCCCCCCTAACCTCAGGCGCTGCAGTTCAACCTACTAACCACTCGACTGGGCTATATACTTATAGGAATACAAGCCAAAAGCAACAACAATATTATGATTGTTATGCATACCCGCACGGTTTACTTTTTCTTACCCCAACCCAACCCACCCCAACATATCTTCATTTTTCACTAAAATATTTATACTTCGTATAATTTAAAATCTTTCAAAATCTCATATAATTACACCACGCCCATCATGTTTCAACTCTGTATGCTGTATTATTTCAAAATCATATACTCTTTATTTTAATTATTTTTAATGGCATGGTGCGCTTCACGCACCATGCAACACGTACTTTGCTATTGCAATACCATTTGCCTACGCGCATACTACATTAAAATGATTTGCCTACGCGCATGCGATAGAAAAATCATTTGCCTACGCGCATACTACCATATATGGCATTTGCCTACGCGCATTGTACATTAAACCCTAAATCTATAACGAATTTCATATAAATACCCAAATAATTAATTATTTATCGATTGTACCGATTATCGATACCGTTTTTCGGATATCGGATTGTATCGATACCGAGGAATCAAACCGATATAGAGCCCTGCTACACAGCTGTCGCGCGACTAATCGAAATGCCCAAGTGGGCACTCCGATTGGTCTCGCTACCACTATACAGAAATTCATCTACAACTCGCCACTCAAAGCCCATATAAGAAGCTGGCCGGAGGAGAATGATTATGAATTCAGCGAACTTGAGTTCTCACAGAAGAGGCCTGTGGAACCATGTCGATCGTCCTAGGAACATTCGACGAGGGTCCAAGTGGTCGAAACGTGTGTCGCAATAGAATCTAAAGATGAAAATAGCCGCTCCATCCTAGACGCGCCATCCATACAACGAAACAAGCGAGATGTCAAAAATTCCGGGGTCATGTCAAGGGATACGATAAGAAGTCTCCATACCTGTGAACCTTTTATTCATTTTACATATAATTAATTATTTGCTTGATATATTGACGTGGCACCTACGTGTTACTTATATGGTCCGACGTGGAGATGACGTGTCGCAACGTGAACCACACAAAACTTTTTATTTTGTGAATTGTTTTATGAACCTCATTTTGGAATTAACATAATCAAAAAGGTCCACAGTAGTCTCGTTCAAGTCAAAGGAAGGCACCACAAGGCCACTCGTCGAAATGAATCCCAGTGCCAACAAAGTACGAGCGTAAAAGGTACTCAAGGGACCGACGACGAAATAAATGGCCAAGCATACCCACACCGTGAGCGGGACGGCGATGAGTGGATATCCAAATCACGAACGAATAATACTCTCCAAGAAATGATGGGCAAGTCAAAATAGTAAGAAGGCGACGAACTAATTCAATACGTAAAACTTGTGTCTCATCCTCTACTACTATGTTGCCAAGCCCAACTCGCGAGATGTCAAAAAATTCCGGACACCAAAGCTCTAGTGAGAGCACCACCTATATCAATGCGGTTCCCAACAAGAGAGCATCAAGCTCCACGCCCAACGAAATCCGAGAGGGAATCCTACAATATCTAATCACCCAATCACAGAAATCATAATTTTCTTGTAAGAATCCTCACTTTACAAGATGTCGCATTAGTGGCAGCATAGACAATCCCCGAAGCTACAGTATCTGCCGTATTCAATGCCACTCAAATGCAGAGGCATGCATACACGCTACCGGTGAACGCCTCTCATGGAGTGCAAACTTGTCTGATGGCAGGCATGCGGGCTATTCGCTATTGTAGGAAACACATTCTGGTAGCAGGGTTTGAGCGGGTCCCCTCCGGATGCAGTATAGACTTGCTGCCATTAATATTCACAGGATTCGTCTCCCACCTGCACATCACCACATGCATCGGTGAACTTGCAATGGCAAGCATGTATCAATGAGATTGGTCAACAAGAAAATCAAGAAGCAATGCCACGCCTTGGGGAGAACATCATATGGGAGGATGCAGACGCGCGCATGAGAATAAGTGAGTGTGCATCTTAAAACTTAAAAAATACTCTTCATCGAGTGTGCAACGAAGGATTCTATATTCACAGCCTGCACACTGTGCACTCGGCACTGTGTTCCCGCATAAACACAAACCCATCAAGCAGTACTAGGCATGCCAGCCTACATACCGGCTATCAATGAAACTGATGCAAGGCTGACTGAGCACGCGCAGAACGAGCAGCCCCCAAACCTCATGACATACGCTGGGTGCAACACTTGGGCGTGGTGCATCGTCGAGCATGTCGATCGCGTCACCCGGACTTGAAAAGCCGGAAGCATTGAGCTCGTTTGGCCGAATTTTTGGGGTGAAATCCACACAGGATATCTCTCCAGTTCTCACTCAATGGCATCCGGAGAGAATTGCGCACCAGACCAGCTAGGGGAAATGGCAATACACCAAACATAATTCAACAAAGAGATGTTGGTTGCACACACCGTGGACGCGCCTCCTGGGGATCCAGGGGAACCCGAGGTAAGTCAGGACATTCAGTACCCTCCGTTTGGGTTAGCTCCTCAGCCAGGGAGGAGTTACACGGTCTTTGCACGGAGTCATCTACCAGAAAGCCCTCTGACCCAGTCAAACGCGCAGCTTCTGGGGAAAGGGCTCCATCAAGATCTAGCTGCTTTCGCTGCTGCACGCTGCCTTCCGGCACCGGATACTGTACCCACATGCATCTCCGTACCCCACCAACACCTTGTTGGAAGGCGGGCAAGTTTGTTATCCTTGTGTCTTGGGGCAAGTTGTAAACCAAGACTGAGATGATGTGATATGCTCCCATCCTTCCCAGCCTCCGGCTTTGCCATATCATACAAAAGCAGCCGCAGAGATGCAACAACGGTCACACCACATTGAGGTCCGGGCCACTGAGCACACTCCTAGGACACGATCAAGTTGACGATGCTCAAGCACACATGCATGTTGCATGACGCTAAAACTTTTGCCTACGACTTCCGAACCAGCTTACACAAGCATGCACGTGAAAACGCCTTGGGGCTTTTGACAGCACCTTGTCAGCCAGCTTGCCACCGCCTTGTGCAATTGTTTCACTGGTGGTTGCCTCATCACCTGCAGTACACCCACCATCGGCCATAATTATTAGCATCGACATACAGTCACACACTGCATCAAAGCATCCTAATGTTTTGCGCGTCGTGGCGGCAGCAGTGTGCTGTCCTAATTGCGCTTTGGCGTGTCTATGCACACGAGGCCAAACCTTCTTGTATAGTTCACAAACTCGAAACGGGGGGCAGAATACCTGAGGTTAAGAATGGGAGCTGGGAAAATATCTGAATTCGAGAATGAAGCACTTACCAGACATCAAAATTTCGATGAATCCTACCAACTACGCGTTTCCCTCTCACATAGCATCGGCAGTCATCAGTGACCATTTGCATCACGCAACAAATGTTGAGCAGCCCATTTTGTAGCTCTCCACTCCCCATGTTTCTGCATTCTCCTTAGGATGAATGCATATCTCATCCATGGCCCTCCTTCCTCCAAAGGATGGATAGCGATAGCATCACAGCCGGCATTCCTCCTTTGGATGGTAGACGACATCATCCACGGCCCTGAATCTCCCCTCACATATTGGGCGATTGCAGCAATATGCGTACTTTCATCATCTTATGGTGGACAACCTCATCCATGACCCCGTATCCTGCACCAACTGGTAGATTCCTTTGATCCACAGCTCGACATCAACCATGGAATGATAGTCGACTGAATCCACTGCCCCGTATCCTCACCCAAATGGTCGGGTGATCTCATCGATGATCCTGCATCCTCCCTGTCTGGTCATGTTCCTAGCAGCCTTGTCCCTGTTATGTGGAGATGCTCGAGGCACCTTCTCTGCCCCTCCATGCTTCGTAGTCTCCGCCATCCTCCTCCTGCCACATTGCATCTTCGTATTGCGGTAATGCACCACGTGTGCCAGCCATCCACTGTGGGGGCACCCAGGGAGTGCTACAACAGCACAAACAAAGAGCAGCCCAAGGCACACAAGCAGAAGTCAGCATAACTGTCTTTGCAAGCAGCCCCCGATCTCAGCAACAATAACCCGTCTATATACACGTAATTCTAATTCATCCGTGCCCATCTCAGTGCTTGGACCATCTCGTCGGATGAAGATCGCAATTGAAGAGATCTGAGGGGATAGCACATGAGCCTATCTCAATGTCCTCCTAGCAGATCCTGCGGTGCCGAATCTTGGCTGTCCTCGGCAGTCAACGTCAGAGCAGCGGGAGGCTCACTATATGCAATGCATAACGTTTGCGATGTCCGAAAGGATATGGCAATTTATCTGAAGCCAAAGAGTGAAAGACTGGCTGCAACTGCGATGATGGGAGGGTCAGCGTGAATGCTCAATGTAGAGGGTAGGCAGGTGGTGTGGGCTCAAGATCACCTGGACCACACGGACCGCTTGGCGCGCTGCCTTGCCGAGGGGCTCTCCCAGCTGCTGCCTTGCTCGCTGACGTGACACTGTTCGCTCCCCAACAGCCATCCGACTGAAATTTAGGCGCCTCGCGTGGGCATGTACAGGGGCTGGGGTCAGTGTGGCTGCGAGGGGCCTGGAACCTTGTACTTCGGCGCTCGAGCACGTTTGGTAGGTCCTGCAATGATATTGTGTCTACGAGGAGTCAGACGCATCTGCTGCTGCGCTATTGCAAGCTATCAGGAGGCTGGGGATTATACCAAACAGTATTTATAAACCCTAAACCCTAAATATCGGTGGAGATATGGCTTGCGCAGCTCAGGGGGCAGGGATGAGCCGGCTTCAGGCACAAGGCAGCAGTGTGCTGGCGGTGCGGATGCAGAGGGCATCGGGTGGCTCAGCGAGATTTAGGGGGTCCCATTCTTCACTAGCGAGCTCCGGAGATTCCGGATAAGTGTCCCAAAGTGTTTGCTGTATCCTTTGATCCCCGGCGTGGGTACATAGTGCAGCCGGTCTTCTGCGGCTACGGTGTGCCAAAGGAGTCAATCCAAGGATAAGCACACCCTGATCGGCATGAGATCGGCCAACAAAAGCCAGCCCGCCATCATCCCATCATCCCATCATCCCAAATCAAGAGCAGGGCGGGGCCGTGGCAAGATACCACCAACTCATACATCTTCCCATCCCAGATGCAAAGCAGCATGGAAAGATGCTACGATGTGACCGATCATCGCCCAACAATTGTTGGTCCCAGGGTTAAGGAGTAAGCGGACCCTGCTGGCATGCCCCCCAGTGGCTCATGTTATGCCACATCGCAGTCACACCACACAGCATGGACACCCCATGTCAAAAAATGAAAAGGATAAGCACACACACTGAACGGCATGCGATCAGCCGACAAAAGCCAGCCCACCATCATCCCAGTGGATGTGGGAAGCAAATCAGGAGCAGGGCGAGGCCGTGACAAGACACCACCAACTCATACATATTCCCATCCCAGATGCAAAGCAGCATGGAAAGATGATGCGATGTGACCGATCATCGCCCAACAATTGTTGGTCCCAGGGTTATGGAGTAAGCGGACTCTGCTGGCATGCCCCCCAGTGGCTCACGGTCGATAAGCACACACACTGAACGGCATGAGATCGGCCAACAAAAGCCAGCCCACCATCATCCCAGTGGATGTGAGAACCAAATCAGGAGCAGGGCGGGGCTGTGACAAGATACCACCAACTCATACATATTCCCATCCCAGATGCAAAGCAGCATGGGAAGATGATGCGATGTGACCGATCATCGTCCAACAATTGTTGGTCCCAGGGTTACCGAGTAAGCGGACTCTTCTGGCATGCCCCCCAGTGGCTCACGGTCGATGGATGGGACCCGTTGGTCCATGGTTGTGCCATGAATGCAGTCACACCATACAGCATGGACAACCCATGTTAAAAAATGAAAACATGCGGGCACCTAAGTGCTCCCCACAAAAATCAAGGGAACACCCAGAACGTGGACTTCACCACCCTCTGCCTCTCCTTGCAGCAAAGGCAGACGAATCCACCGAGCTCTCCAGAAAGCAGTGCCCGCCAGAATGGCACCACAGGGGCAACCGCCTTCCAAAATCCACTTCCATCCGGCGGCCATCCCCGTTCACAGCGACGTGCCAGTACCTCACATCTGGGTCAAAGAACACGAGTCCCCCGGCACGTGTAATAACCATGAGTACTGGACACGGAGAGGCACACATGTTGGAATCTGCAGTGTCTGCTGGTCAGTTTGATGTAAAGCATGACTGTCTAGGCCCTGTACAGCACTCAGGATGATCAAACCCTGAAGAAACCCTGAAGAAACCCTATGAAACCCTTAGATCTAGATCTAGATCTGCTGAACTAATCGTGGCCGTTGGATCACATGATGACCATCGGCAAGACACAGTGTGTAATAGTTCACGGCCCATCGCAGACGTGTCACTGCAGTCGTTATGAACTTGGCAGTGGCACGTCATAACTAACTAAATAGCGAACTTTCACTTAGACTGGCCAATCAGTAATGATTGAGCGACAATATTCGTGGCGTTTCGAGCTGCGAACTGGTATATCTTTTGACAATGAAAGTTAGCGCTTGCTTTTGCAAATTACCCGACTCTGAATTCTAAAAGGTTATGGGCCCACTTACGTTGTAAGTGAGGATCCATTTTTGTTTATCACGCAAATTTTCCGCTGCGCGTAAGAGAATTCACTATGGTCAAAGGGAAGAGCTACAGCCAAGCTGCGACACCGCCACCTTCTGGTAGCGCGCCAGAATATGAAGTGTCCTATTCTGGCGAGTCGTCTTCGCGAGATGTTATGCTGAGTAACCAGCAGGAGGATATCTCGGCGCTTAAGGATATGGTGAAAGGTTTGAGTGCTCAGCTCTTCAGCCTGAGCAACCTTCATCAACCAGGCCTCAACGCCGCTCCTGTCCCTGAGGACAAGCATCTACCTTTGTCGCCCGTTGGTGGGCGACGTCCTTTGCCTAGTCTTTCTTATATGACTAAGGGGCTTACCGCGGACTCGCACTTTTCTGGTAAATCTGACCAGGAAGGAAATTGGGACGAGTTTTGTTCGAGAATTAAGCCGTCTTGCCGCCACCCTTCTCTAGCACTGTTGCTTATGGCGTCTACTCCGCTCCAAGAGGTGAGGGAGGATAAACATTATCTTGAGGAAGCGAATGAACTGTTTTATGACTTCCTCTGCCGTGTTACCACGGGTACTGCGAACGCTCTCGTTCGCAGCTACGAAGAACATTCTGACGGTCACGGAGCTTGGCGGGAACTGGCCCAATTGCGACACAACACCAGCGCTGTCTACTTCATCACTCAGGTGGACAGGCTGCTGTCGCTACCGAATCAACTCTCGAGACTTGCCCCTCCTCTCTCCACGTTTTTGGAGTCGAGGGAGACAATTCGTCGTATACGCGAATACTCCGCGAATACGCGCGTTACTCCTTCTGGCAAGCCTCTGTGTATGGAGACGGTTGAGACCATCTTTGCTGCCATGGCTATTGTACGACTGCACCCGGACTATATGCTCGTCAAGTCCAAATTTATGTCTGAGGCCATGCCGACTGTGAGTGTGCTGTCGGCCCAGGTAGCATCTCACTACGACACCATACTCGCTCCGCGCGCTGGTGTAGCGCAAACTGCCCACGCACTGCATACTCAATATGAGACTGCTGGTGCCATCGCTGACGACAGGCGTAAGCAGGAGGAGGGGAAGCGGAAGCAGCTGGCTGTCAAGGTGCCGTGCCCTGTGTGTCACAGACGCGGGCACTCTGCTAAGGACTGTTTCATCAAAAACGTCGAGAAGCGGGAGGCTTTCCTCAAGAAGGCTACGGCGACCGCCAAGGAGGCGGTTCTCAAGAGAGTGGCTGACTACGAGAAGAATGGTAGCTTACCGAAGCCTGGTGGACATCTTGGCGCTGCAGCTGGGAAATCTGAGCTTTATCCTGGACTGGAAGAAGCTGGTGAGGTCGCCTTCGCTATTCAGGAGGCGAGTACATCTGACTTGCACCCTGGTCTGGACGAGACTGGTGAAGATATATATGCCAGTCACTACGGTTCTGGGCTATTGGAATCTGGTTGTGATAGCATCTCTGGCTCGCTGACCTCTTGTCCGACCTTGGGCCAGCTGTCAACGTACCAGGAGTTCTCGTTGTGTGAATTTCTGGAAGGTGAACACTCTGCCCTTGGCTCAGACTCAGGTGAGAATGTTATATCCTGCACTACTGGCGAGGCGGAGAAGCACTCTGATAATCTCAGCATCTCTGGGTCACTGCCTTCCAGTTCGACCCTGTGCGAGCATTGGATATGTGGTCGAGGCTCTGTGCCTGTGGAGCCCCAGCCACGTGAGGTCCCAGTGTTCAATTACTACTCTGTGCTGGCGGACGTGAGCGACCCTGAGCTCATTGTGTCCCACACCACTGGTGGAGACACCGAGGGCAGTGAGGGCACTGTGGGTGCACCTTGTGTGGAATTGCCTTCAGTGGAGTGCCCTCCTCGCAGGACCAGGAGGAAGCACCACTGCTACGTCCCCAACAAGCATTCTCACGGCGCCGAGGTTGTACCTGTGTATGACTCGTGGGTCTACATTGATGTGCTCACTGCCTTCTTCCCTGACAAGGCTCGTCTGAAGAGGACACAGGCCCAGTGGGATTGTGGACGTGATCAACACCTGGGTGGCATTTTTCAGATATCCCCCAGGCAATTGTGGTTCAAGCCTGAATTGCAGCAGTGGCACTCTATCATGATGGCTGGGACTGTGGAGATATACCTTCGTGCTTGTGACATACTTGACAGGGGCACTACCCTTCCTCGTGGTGTTGAATGTACTGTCAGTCTCGGGGTGATCCTCTACCAGCGCAATCTCATCAGGCAGCTTACAGATGACATGGATATATTGCTGAAGCTGGAGTCCGTAATGGTGCGCACCTCGCTTGAGGACCTGCACAGCTGGGCCTCTGAGCTCGGGAAGGCCACTAGAGCCTTGATACGGGTGGTGCAGCACTATGCAGGCATGCTGTCCCTCGATGAGGGGTGGGGTATCGATGAGTGCTCGGACTATGACTCGGATGGTGATGATCCCCTGCCAGACTTGGAAGATGCCTCTGACTCTGACGAGGAGGAGGAGGGGCCAGTGACAGGTGATTCTGGCTCTGCTGATATGGTGGGCTCACCTAATTATGATCAGCTTCTTGCAGACCGGGATTCCTGGTCTTACCACCCGATGGGGGACAACTGTATGCCTGGTCCTCTCTCTGTCTCTGAGCTACCTGGCAGTGACTCTGCTGTCGAGGTTCCTGACCTCACTTCAGGTTCGGACTCTGCCTCAGATTGTGGTGATTCTCTGCCGGATCTGGAGGATGCCTCTGACTCTGACGAGGAGGAGGAGGGTGTGTACCATGGGCACTTAGACGAGGAGGAGGACTATGTGGACCTTGGGCAGCCCGTTGAAGGAGTGGGTTATGACCCCTCTGATGATTGGGCCTCTGGACTACTTTCTCAGCCTTGCAGGGTTCCCCTCTGCACTGTGGGTCTGCTCCCCAGTGACTATTATGAGGACAACTGTGAGGACTGCTGTGGTGATGCCTGTGATGGCCTCGTCGAGGAGGTGGATTTCCACCGTGCTCAGGTGGCATGTGGTGTGCGTGCTGGTGACGGTCGCACTCGGTCTGATGGGGGCAAGAGTGCTGTTATTGACAGTGGTGCCACCAAGCACATTTTCAACTCTGTCCAGATGTTCAATGCGGACTATGATACTACAGCCTGTGAGACTTTCAGTGTGGTGCAGAGTCAGTCTGTGGACTCCTCTGGCAGTGGCTCAGTGACCTTTGCCAAGAGGGATATGGAGTCTGGGCGTGTGGTTGGGCTGCAGTTCATGGACACGCACTGCATACCTGGGCAGCCCTTCAACCTCTTATCTGTGGTGGCCCTGGAGGATGCAGGTTTCCGTGTGGACTTCGGGGCTAGAACTTTATCCAAAGGGGGGGTTGTGTTCTCCTTTGCCAGAGTTGGCAACCAGTATATTATGCATGAAGACACATATGGCACTCTGGATACACATCTAGCCTGTGCTGTGACACATACTGACGATCAACGAGACCGTTCTGACTGGAAATTTGAGGACACCAAGCCTCACTTCTCTACTCATGGTCCTTTTCTCCTGGAGCTATTTTCCTCTGATGACAACCACATCCTGGAGCATCACTGTACCATCACTGACTCATGCTTTGATAAGGACTGGGCTGGTAAGCAGTGCTATGGGAACCCACCATTTGACCACGACATTATTCTACGGTGTCTCCAGAAGGCCCTCGCTGACTTCGCCAGAGACCCCTCCAACACCAAGTTCATGCTCATATTACCTAAATGGGTTACGGCGAGCTGGTGGAGTCTGGTCTCTCAGTTTGACATCATTCATGAATACCCTGTTGGTGCTAGGATCTTTTCTGCACCAAGGGAGTCATGCTATAATGTAGACAACCTGGAACCCTGTGGAGAGGATCGTGTGTGGATCGAAGACATCAAGCGGCCAGTGGTGGTGCTTTTCAAGGACTCGCACACTACGGAGCGACTTGACATCAAGATGCTACAACACGTAAGGCTGGGCCACATTGGTGACAAGCCTATTGACCACATGTTCGCTCAAAGTGTCCCTATGAGTATCACTGAGTCACAGTACTCTGGCAGCCCTGTGCAGCATTGCCCCGAGAGGTGCATTGCCTGCAGGCTGACCAAAGCCATACGGCCTACTGTGAAACCCACAGGGAGAGAGCTGTCCAAGGAGCTGGGCAATCTTGTGTGGTCAGATACCTGTGGACCTTTCAGGGTCAGTGCTGGGGGGTTCAGGTGGTTTGCACTATTTGTTGATGACTGCACTACATGGATATCCATCTTCTACCTGAAGGTCAAGTCGGACTACCTCAAGGCCTTTCAGCAATATCGGAAGGAGGTGAAGCGCCTGAGGAGCACCATGGGCCTGTTCAGTGAGTACCACATGGTGCTCCACACCGATGGCGACAGCACTATGATAG
>LGRX02029407.1:0-11951 GCA_001247695.2 Cymbomonas tetramitiformis | reverse complement strand
AGCCATTGAATACCTCTGACTTGGGTAGGGCCTCGGGCGTCTCCATAGAGGAGTTGCAGAATTTGAGCCACCTTTGAATTTGAGCACCCGCCACCCGGCAACGGCTAGTGCCCCATGACTCCTGCAACTGCAAATAATATGCGTATCATTAGGGCAAAGTAAAAGTATGTTGTAGTCAGTTTACAGACGAAATTAGCCCCCAACGCCCCGTGAATGTGACCCGATGTGAAATATCACTTCTCGATGCCTAGTAATAACTTCTAGATACTTCTCACAACTTCTAATAACTTCACCGTATCATTTGCATATCTCACGCGCCCACGAGACATGCATTTTCTGTTTTGCAGTCAGTTTACAGACGAAATTAGCTCCCCAACGCCCCGCGAATGTGACCCGATGTGAAATATCACTTCTCGATGCCTAATAATAACTTCTAGATACTTCTCACAACTTCTAATAACTTCACCGTATCATTTGCATATCTCACGCGCCCACGAGACATGCATTTTCTGTTTTGCAGTCAGTTTACAGACGAAATTAGCTCCCCAACGCCCCGCGAATGTGACCCGATGTGAAATATCACTTCTCGATGCCTAGTAATAACTTCTAGATACTTCTCACAACTTCTAATAACTTCCCCGTATCATTTGCACATCTCACGCGCCCGCAAGATATGCAATTTCTGATTTGCAGCCATTTTACAGACGAAATTAGCTCCCCAGCACCCCGTGAATATGTCCCGATGTGAAATTTTGCTTCTCATTGCCTACGGATGACCTCTAAATACTTCTCACAACGTCTAATAACTTCCCCGTATCATTTGCATATCTCACGCGCCCGCAAGATATGCAGTGCATGTACGGCAGCCCGCCCGCGACCTGTAAGCAGCCCTGTGGCCACTACAATTATCAAAAATATAAAATATTGCCTCTAGATGATTTCTTTTAACCACTAAGTACTTCTTGAAACTTCTTGCGACTTGTAAATGTCATTTTCATCGATTATGCAATCCGGGCCCACCTAGCCGTGCTACATGCCTTGTAGTGTCATCGGTATACTCCAAACACGCATCTAGTACTCTGTCGGGCAGCGTACGCAGTGCTTCGAGTACCCGTGGATCGCGGTCGTCCAAAATTCGTGTTCTCGGCATGGACGTCTCAGTAACATCGACATTCCCTTGATGCACGACGTTCGTTGTCCCCGGCAAATCGAAATCGTTGTATGCCGGATGCCCCATGTGAATGAAGGCCTTTAACCACATAAATACGACTTCCGGACGCAGTTCTTTGTACGCCGGGGCTAACTTCAGGCGTGCCGCTGCCCATTGCCCAACCTTGCCGACAAACACGAATGATAATACCCGATCCAAGTCAAGCCGAGGCAGGCTGTTAGCGCAAAGCATTTGTGCACCATCATGTTGCATGGCGATAACGTGTCCACGAATGGCCGAGCGCGTGGATGTGTGGTCGAAGCCACTAGGTACAGTGAGCTTGACCACGTTCATGAAAGGAACCACGCGTTGCAACACCATTTTCTCAAAGAGATGTAAAGAAGGCAGTCCACTATAGCCATGGTACGTGCACGGGGCCCGCGACGGATGACCGTAATCATGTCCGGCGGCGATGGAAAGTGCTGGCTTTTTGTCGGTATCCATCTTCTTGACGACATTGAGGCATGGCAAACACAATGTGGTCATCTCGACGCCTATCGCATTCTCATTAGCTTTGACATACACCAAGTCCGGCTGAAGATAAAACACACGCCCTTCGTGGCGTGACTGGTACCGAGAGTAACATGAACGATACTCTCCAAACGCCAAGTAAGCGTCACGCTCAACCCGTGTAAGCTCGACGCACGAGTCATGCAACTCGCTCAAAGGGATATCTTGGCGGTATTCACGATCGACATCACGGATGCCACACGATGCACACGAAGCCAAAGTCCGCTTATTAGACGTACTGTCCACATACGCACTCACACATCGCTGCAAAATATCGTCCGTCACCACCGCGGCGTCAATCTCTTTCACATAACTTTTCCGTACATCCGGATCGGAAATGTCTTCATGTCGGCGGTATCGTGCGATGCCAGTGCTCTCCCATAAGGCAGCGACCGCGATGTTTGGCCATTGCTCGAATCCCGCCAAGTCTTGCGGGGTTGGGAAGGCTGAAGCTTTTGGGAGGGTTTCGTTTACGCGCATTCGCCGTTCTAACTCGTCTCGCCTTTCATCTTGACGTTTCTGCTGCGCTCCTGCGGCCTCGCCTTCCTTCACCCCGGTGAGATGAAATGATGCGGTGAGATGAAATAATGCGGTGAGATGTAAGAATGCGGTGAGATGTAATAATGCGGTGAGATGTGATCATGCGGTGAGATGGAATAATGCGGCGAGATGTGATCATCGGGTTGGGAGCGTCGGTCTCGTTCACCTTGAGCCTCGGCTTCCTTCACCCCGGGCTGGGAGCGTCGGTCTCGTTCACCTTCAGCTCGGCTTTCCTTCACCCCGGGTTGGGAGCGTCGGGCTCGTTTGCCTTGAGCCTCGGCTTCCATCACCCCGGGCTGGGAGCGTCGGGCTCGTTGGCGACGAGCGTTGGAGCTCCGCCGCAAAGTTCTCGGGGTATAAATCGATGGTGAGGATGAAGTAAGGGAGCTACGACGCTTTCCAGCCCGCCCTCGGCCTTTCATACGCAAGTGTCGCTCAGTCGACAACTGTTCACCGTGCCTCAAGATGCGCTCGGAGATGGTGGATCTGGCGGGGGCGATGTGAACGAAGGTATAGCTGAGAGGTTCGTCTTTAGAAATAAATGTGGCGTTGAGCAGCACGTAGACCCCGCAATCGATGTTGTTATGTTGCTGAGGGGCGTCAACAGCGGTCTGCCTACACCAAGTGACACCCGAGAGGCGGGCAGAATTGTGTGCGGCGAATTCCTCACGCATAAATGTTTCTAGATTGATGAAGCAAATATCCTCGGGATCGTGCACGTTGCACATGGAATCGTACTTGGTGATGCAGCTCCGTGGAACGTCAACCACGAATAATGACCAATGCCCCGGGTCCCCAGGATGGGGGATAGGCACCATGAAGATATCGCAACACGTTATGTCATACCCCAATGCGCGCTCGGTATTCCAACTGCGCACATTGCGGCTGTACACGGGGGCGGCTTGTGGGTCTATGGCCATGGGCTCCTGAGAACTAGGTGGTGTAATGTCCACGAACGTGTCTCCCACTAGTTGCACCGCGTGCGTCCGATGGTCGGGGTTGAATACTTCCGTTAACTTCGTATAAAACCTAGCCGAGAAATAGTGGATACGTGGGGCCTGGCCAGATGATTGTCGTTGCTTCTCGGCGTGACGTAGGTACGCTAGATACAAATCCACAATTTCGTCATTTAGCATTCGCCCGGGGAGTAAACGGTCCATCGGGCTTGGTGCATGCGCAGGCGACGAGATGCAATGAACCGTACTCGGAGATGGTATCGGCGGTGGGGTAGGCGTAGGATTATCCGTCGTGGTTAAACGCGCAGATCGAGTGGTATCACACCCACCCCTGAAAGCTTGGAATAAAGTAAGCGGTCGTAGAGGACTTAGTGGCTCAACCCGAGCGGAAGTCTTGGACAAGGGTTCGGAACGGGGGGTGGTCGTTTGCAATCCAGACGAATTAGAAGAACGTCGAATAGGAGTCGAAGACTTTCGGCGCGAACGTGGAGTACTGAGGGTGGCAACCGAGGCGGGCGCCTGAAAGATAAAGGGCCCCGCGGCGATGGCCGGAGGGGGCGATACGCCGGCGTCGATGCGCATGGTCACGGCTTGCTGCGCGATCTGCGTGAGTGTTCCACCATCATCGGGGTGGGATATGTCGAGAGGTGGGAGACATATCACAGGAACGGCGTCAGGTTGATCTAGCCCGGTGGTGACTGAGGCGGCCGCTTGGAGAGAGTTGGGAGTAGCGTCGACCGCCGGAGGAGGAGATATGCCGCCTTCGGTGCGCATCGCCACGGCTTGCTGCGCGAACTGCGTAAGAGTTCCGCCCGCATCGGGGTGGGATATGTCGAAAGGTGGTTGACGTAACACAACCATGGGATCGGGCGGACCAAGCCTGGGGGCGATTGAGGCGGCCGCCTGCATAAAATTGGGAGCAGCGTCGACAGCCGGAGGCGGCAAGAAACCGCCTTCGATGCGCATGGCCACGGCCTGCTGCGCGATCTGCGTAAGTGTTCCGCCATAATCGGGGTAGAAAGAGTCGGCGAGAGGAGGTTGACGCAGCACAACAGCGGGGTCGGGCTGGGCGGGCCCAGAGGCGACGGAGGCGGCCGCTTGAAAGGGGCGAAAGATACCCTCGTCGATAAGCATGGCCACGGCTTGCTGAGCAAGTTGAGTGGTGGGTAGTGGATCGTCGACCTCAGGGGCGGAAGGCGGTGCTTGGACAGGGGCATGGTCAGCTCGGAGTATCGGTGCCTCGCGCACACCCGTAGTCGCCACGGCCGCATCGGCGGGGGGAGGAACGGTGGTGGCTGTAGGTAATAAACCGTTGTCGAGGAGCATAGCCACGGCCTGCTGAGCAAGTTGAGTGGTGGGTAGTGGATCGTCGACCTCAGGGGCGGAAGGCGGTGCTTGGATAGGGGCATGGTCGGCTCGGAGTATCGGTGCCTCGCGCACACCCGTAGTCGCCACGGCCGCATCGGCGGAGGGAGGAACGGTGGCGGCCGTAGGTAACATACCGTTGTCGAGGAGCATGGCCACGGCCCGCCGAGCAAGTTGGGTGCAAGGTAGTGGATCGTCGACCTCAGGGGCGGAAGGCGGTGCTTGGATAGGGGCATGGTCGGCTCGGAGTATCGGTGCCTCGCGCACACCCGTAGTCGCCACGGCCGCATCGGCGGAGGGAGGAACGGTGGCGGCTGTAGGTAACAAACCCTCGTCGAGGAGCATGGCCACGGCCTGCCGAGCAAGTTGCATCTGGAATTCGGCGTTCAGTTCTGAATGCGTAATCGACTGTTCCCCGTTCCCCCCCGTTGCGGAGCGCTCGTGTAACAAAGACGACACGTCACGATCCCCGTTCATACATCGGCCCAGAGCGGACCTGTCATCATAAATATGTAACGTTATTTTGCGTCTTCAGCGCAATCCACGAGGGAGGTTGGATCGAAACTCGAGAACCGATACGCGAAGCGAAACCTTGCGATTCGTGTTACGAGAACAATACAGAACGGTGAAGGAACCGTAGAATACATGAGCTCACGGGGTTCGTTCAGCTTTCACAAACCCTCATCACCGTGTGTAAAATACTAAGATATATTAAGTGGTGAGTTTGTTGTAAAAAAAAGAGACCCTTCGTTGATATTAAATAGAGTGTCCGCGGGAGACACGGAAGCCCCTAGAGTGCGGTGCGTGGTGCTGGAGGTTCGACCCGTAAGATTCACAGGTGCGCCTCACAGGTATATGAGCGCACGTGTGCTTAAGTATGATGTTCGTAAATTTTGGATGTAATTTTTGACACCTAGAGCCGCCTGCGCATCTTCAGGGGCAGCGGTTCCGGGTGTCCCTTTCCCCAATAGGTAACGAATTGAATGCTTTTGAAATGGGCGGCTGACGGGTGGGACACCCAAGAATGGTTGCAGTGATTTCCACTGCAACGTATTGGGAAGGTTGATGGAGGATCTGACCATAACATCCGCCTGCGCATTTCAAATGCATACAACATACAGGAGGGCGAGTAGTGTAGTTGAATAGGGGCGTAGATACTGATGGGGGCTAGGGGCTCCCACGTTACGTGATGTTTTAGTTTTTTTGAAGTTGGTTTCCTGTGTCGGTTGCACGGGAATGGGCGTCACCCCATAGATTTTATGTTTTAATTACACATAGGGAACATATTTTTACTGACGGTTGCAGGACATATGTAAATTTTTACTGGAATTGTCAGAGGTGGGCCTTTTTAGCTGCTAAAAAGGCCCACCTCTTAACACCTGGGGATTCGAGTACGTGGTGACGTTCTGACGGATTGCGTTTGGTGTGGTTTTTTTGTTCGCATGTAGGAAAAAATGGTGAATAACAAAAGGAAGCGATCAAATGTGCGTGAACGTGCGAACGAAGATGTTTCCGGAGATTGTGCTGACGGTGGTGCTACTACCTCAGGTGATATGGTCCGAACCCAGTTTACTCAGATGAGTAAGCTGAGCTCAAGAGAGATCTTAACATCTTTTTTGTTTAGAGGGTTCGTCTCATGCGCGCTCGCATGTTATTTAGTAGTCGAAAGGAACAGGGAAGACCCAGAGAATAACGAGCCCCTAGATTTCTATTTTCGTGAGAATAACGCGGATAACATATTCTGTATCCGCACTGCATACGAGAGATATCTTCCAATGGGTAAATTGTTGCACGAAATGGCACACACCGAGTCACCTTGTGACCGGCTGCCTGAAACCTTTTGTGAGGCAGAGGCACTTTTACGCATCACGGGCAATAGGAATAGGGTGTGGCAATGTGCCTTGACCAAATTTCCTGGCCAAAGAATCACCCTCACCGATTTGAGCACCGTGTGCCATGACCTTAAAGAGGCAGGGACATCTCCGGAAGATGCGCGTGTTAAAGGTTGTACACCCTGGACGTCCGCTGAGAGTTGCCGGTGGTGGACTCCCATATGGATACTTGATCTTGTTAGGACTGTTTATGAAGGCACAATAGATTTAGATCCCTTCAGCGAGCGAGATTGTAACCGTGATAGGGTTAAGGCTAGGAAGTATTACTCAGAAAAAAAAGGACGGTTATGCTAGGCGAAATAGGTGGTTTAAAAAGGTTTTTGCCAACCCTCCCGGTGGAACCACAGGGGGGAAGAGTAATATGGGAAGGGCTTTGAAGCGTGCGGTCAAGGAGTTTGAGGAAGGAAACGTGGAGTGTTGCATTCTTTTGCTCAAAGCCTCTGTGGGATACCAGTGGTTTGAAATGGTGTACACACTACCACACGTGTTCCTTCGGGAAAAACCGTCGTTTTTTAATCCTGAGCGACCGGAAGTGGACTCCCCTACCCTTCATGGGTATGTTGTTGTTTATGTTGGAAACAACGTCAGTGGTTTCATTAATGTTTTTAAGGACGTGGGGTTCATTCCAGGGGTAGGGGCGTCCTGGGCGTTCAACAAGTCTAGCTAGGTTTGTTTTTTCCCATATCCCCACTAGAAACCAGGTCGAGATTTCGTGCACCTATGTCTCCTACCTACGGCGGGGGGCCTCGGGGTGAGGGGTGGGGGGGTTCAGAGGCTCCGCTGGACAACCTTGTCCACTTCTTGATGTTTTCAGAGGCCTTCCAGCAGCTGAGCCCAAGCGTGCGGGATAGTTTGCATCTGAAAACCCGTCTGTCTTGCAGTGACCGGTACCACCCTCACCCTCCCTCCATTGTTCGTGTATTGTTTAAGCATGCTTGAACTCTTATATTTCATGCTTAGGCATCTCAGCATATGTAACCTTTCTGAGCAGTATGTGTGCCTTTCAATTCAACAGAGCTTGCAACGGCTTCGAGGTTGCACTTCGTCTAGAAGTGCAAAACCGCCTCGAAGCTGGTGAACGGGAGGAGGCCATATTCTTGGTAATCTTGGTCACCCTCCTAAGCTCCTACTCCTGGTTACAGGAGGGACAGTTGGCCGAGCTGGTTGGTGGCCAGGGCCCTTTTCATTGGCCGCGCCGGGAGCACGGCCCAACCATTGAGGCTCTGCTCCTCGGCATTGTGAACGTGGAGGATGCTGAGGAGGGGTCGGGGACCATCCCTGACTTCTTTGGCGCCAACCCCACCCCATATGGTTTTGGCGTGGGGCGGATTGGGTCTCGGAGCCTTTTGGAAGGATTGCTTCCCGAAGGCCATCATTACGGCACGGCAGTTGCACAAGCTTCCGGTTAGTCTCATACACAACCTCCTGTATCGGCACACTTTTCTCCTTAGCCCTTCAGCTGGTTCCCGAACCCTTGCATTTTTCTATCGGTGCTTGAACTTTTTACTTCAGGCTAGGCTAGCGGCCCCCTCTGGTGCTTCTTTGCTTCACAGTCACCCTCCTGGCACCCCCCCTTCCTTGATTATGTCATGCACAACTACCTGCTCCATTATGCGCTTTTAGTGAATGAAACTGTGGTGGTGGTGGCATAGTTGCTGTGGAGCAACTGAGGGTGCTATGTGGATTGACACCACATGGCATCTTCAAGACGCGTGGGGTGGAAAGACGGTGGTTGACCATCCAGTCCGTCGATGTGGTGGATACTCCCAACGACGTGCAAATGTTTATTGACCTCCTTGGTAAAGGGAGCCTCCCAGCTGCCACTTTGGGGAAACCCTTTGCGTTGGGACTCCTTTGGGGAAACGTGCTGGTGGCGCGCCTTGTGAACACCGGCATATTCCCTGAGTGTGACTATCTCCCTGCATTAAGTAAGGACCCCTCTCTCTCTCTCTCTTTCTCTTTCTCACTCACTCTGGCTTTCTGTTTATTCCATGTTTATTAGGCCTTGTTCTTATTAGAGTTGGAAACCATATCCCAACCACGACTTCCAGTTCTCACACAGACATAGCACACGCACAAAGATAGATACACACTTAAGAAATGCGTGTAGCTGTGAGTGTGCTAAGATATGTCTTAAGATATGTGGGTAGCTGTGCGTGTGCTAAGATATGTGTTGACATATGCGCGTACCTGTGTGCGTGTGCTATGCTTGTGCTAGAATATATGACTAAGCGTGTGCTTGGGCTATGCCTGTGCTATAATATATGTATATATGTGCGTGTGCTAAGCTTGTGCTAGGATATGTGTTAAGATATGCGTGTACCTGTGCGTGTGCTTAGATACGTGTATATTTGTGTGCGTGTGCTAAGGTATGTGCTGGAATATGTGGGTATCTGTGCGTGTGCTAAGATATGTGCTGTAATATTGTCACTTGCATTTGCAGTGGAGCCTTCGCCACTTGCATATACAGTGGAGCCCTTGTCACTTGCATATAGTGTTATGCGTATATCTTATATATGTATATCGGTGCGTGTGCTCAGCCTGTGCTAGGATATGTGTTAAGATATGTGTGTGCCCGTGCGTGTGCTGAGATATGTGTGCTGAAATATGTGGGTATCTGCGCGTGTGCTAAGATATGTGCTGAAATATGTGGGTAGCTGTGCGTGTGCTAAAATATGTGCTGGAATAAGTGGGTAGCTGTGCGTGTGCTAAGATATGTGCTAAGATATGTGGGTAGTTGTGCGTGTGCTAAGATATGTGTTAACATATGTGTATACCTATGTGCGTGTGCTATGCTTGTGCTAGAATATATGACTAAGCGTGTGCTTGTGCTATGCCTGTGCTAGAATATATGTATATATGTGCGTGCGCTAAGCTTGTGCTAGGATATTTGTTAAGATATGTGTGTACCTGTATGTGCGTGTGCTAAGATATGTGTATATCTATGTACGTGTGCTAAGATATGTGCTGGAATATGTGGGTAGCTGTGCGTGTGCAAAGATATGTGCTGAAATATTGTCACTTGCATATGCAGTGGAGCCCTTGTCACCTGCATATATAGTGGAGCCCTTGCCACTTGCATATACAGTGGAGCCCTTGCCACTTGTATATATAGTGGAGCCCTTGTCACTTGCCCACACAGTATAGCCCTTGTCACTTGCATATGCAGTGGAGCCCTTGTCACCTGCATATAGTGTTCTGCGTATATCTTATATATGTATACCTGTGCGTGTGCTCAGCCTGTGCTAGGATATGTGTTAAGATATGTGTGTACCTGTGCGTGTGCTGAGATATGTGTGCTGAAATATGTGGGTATCTGAGCGTGTGCTAAGATATGTGCTGAAATATGTGGGTATCTGTGCGTGTGCTCAGATATGTGCTAAGATATGTGCAAATGTTTATTGACCTCCTTGGTAAAGGGAGCCTCCCAGCTGCCCCTTTGGGGAAACCCTTTGCGTTGGGACTCCTTTGGGGAAACGTGCTCGTGGCGCGCCTTGTGAACACCGGCATATTCCCTGAGTGTGACTATCTCCCTGCATTAAGTAAGGACCCCTCTCTCTCTCTCTCTTTCTCTTTCTCACTCACTCTCGCTTTCTGTCTATTCCATGTTTATTAGGCCTTGTTCTTATTAGAGTTGAAAACCATATCCCAACCACGACTTCCAGTTCTCACACAGACATAGCACACGCACAAAGATAGATACACACTTAAGAAATGCGTGTAGCTGTGAGTGTGCTAAGATATGTCTTAAGATATGTGTGTATCTCTGCGGGTGCTAAGATATGTGCTAAGATATGTGCTAAGATATGTGGGTAGCTGTGCGTGTGCTAAGATATGTGTTGACATATGCGCGTACCTGTGTGCGTGTGCTATGCTTGTGCTAGAATATATGACTAAGCGTGTGCTTGGGCTATGCCTGTGCTATAATATATGTATATATGTGCGTGTGCTAAGCTTGTGCTAGGATATGTGTTAAGATATGCGTGTACCTGTGCGTGTGCTTAGATACGTGTATATTTGTGTGCGTGTGCTAAGGTATGTGCTGGAATATGTGGGTATCTGTGCGTGTGCTAAGATATGTGCTGTAATATTGTCACTTGCATTTGCAGTGGAGCCTTCGCCACTTGCATATACAGTGGAGCCCTTGTCACTTGCATATAGTGTTATGCGTATATCTTATATATGTATATCGGTGCGTGTGCTCAGCCTGTGCTAGGATATGTGTTAAGATATGTGTGTACCCGTGCGTGTGCTGAGATATGTGTGCTGAAATATGTGGGTATCTGCGCGTGTGCTAAGATATGTGCTGAAATATGTGGGTAGCTGTGCGTGTGCTGAGATATGTGCTGAAATATGTGGGTAGCTGTGCGTGTGCTAAAATATGTGCTGGAATAAGTGGGTAGCTGTGCGTGTGCTAAGATATGTGCTAAGATATGTGGGTAGTTGTGCGTGTGCTAAGATATGTGTTAACATATGTGTATACCTATGTGCGTGTGCTATGCTTGTGCTAGAATATATGACTAAGCGTGTGCTTGTGCTATGCCTGTGCTAGAATATATGTATATATGTGCGTGCGCTAAGCTTGTGCTAGGATATTTGTTAAGATATGTGTGTACCTGTATGTGCGTGTGCTAAGATATGTGTATATCTATGTGCGTGTGCTAAGATATGTGCTGGAATATGTGGGTAGCTGTGCGTGTGCAAAGATATGTGCTGAAATATTGTCACTTGCATATGCAGTGGAGCCCTTGTCACCTGCATATATAGTGGAGCCCTTGCCACTTGCATATACAGTGGAGCCCTTGCCACTTGTATATATAGTGGAGCCCTTGCCACTTGCCCACACAGTATAGCCCTTGTCACTTGCATATGCAGTGGAGCCCTTGTCACCTGCATATAGTGTTATGCGTATATCTTATATATGTATATCTGTGCGTGTGCTCAGCCTGTGCTAGGATATGTGTTAAGATATGTGTGTAACTGTGCGTGTGCTAAGATATGTGTATATCTATGTGCGTGTGCTAAGATATGTGCTGGAATATGTGGGTAGCTGTGCGTGTGCAAAGATATGTGCTGAAATATTGTCACTTGCATATGCAGTGCAGCCCTTGTCACCTGCATATATAGTGGAGCCCTTGCCACTTGCATATACAGTGGAGCCCTTGCCACTTGTATATATAGTGGAGCCCTTGCCACTTGCCCACACAGTATAGCCCTTGTCACTTGCATATGCAGTGGAGCCCTTGTCACCTGCATATAGTGTTATGCGTATATCTTATATATGTATATCTGTGCGTGTGCTCAGCCTGTGCTAGGATATGTGTTAAGATATGTGTGTAACTGTGCGTGTGCTAAGATATGTGTATATCTATGTGCGTGTGCTAAGATATGTGCTGGAATATGTGTGTATCTGTGCGTGTGCTAAGATATGTGCCGTAATATTGTCACTTGCATATGCAGTGGAGCCCTTGTCACTTG
>LGRX02029406.1:0-21710 GCA_001247695.2 Cymbomonas tetramitiformis | reverse complement strand
GGCGCCGTGGGGAAGGGCGCGGGCGAGCACCTCTATCCGGCTGCCTCGTGGCGGTGCGCTCGGCGCGCTCGCGGTGGTCATCGTGTGCCACCCGCGGCGCGCTCTCTTCCCCCCCAAAAGAAAAGCGGTCCACGCCTGGACGCTTTCTCCTGGCGCCGTGGGGAGGGCGCGGGCGAGCACCTCTCGTGCTCACCCTGTAGCGACACGAGCACAAGGGCGGCGCCCCTTGTCTGCGTGTGGCGAGGCGTCCCATCGCTGGGCGCCATCTCGCCAGGAGCGTCGGCCACACAGGCCTCAGCAGCGACCCTCACGTGGGTGCTGCGCTCCGCGCTCGTCGCCGGGGCACGCGTGTGCGGTGTGACGCTCCCAGGCCCGCTCATCTCCTCTCCGAAGAGCCTCGATGGCGCCCGGTCGCCGTGCACACGCTGCGCGCCACCCCTAGGCACCATGAGTATGGCGTGCCTGGTGGGGCAGCTGCGCGTCACGCGGCCCGAGACAGCGGCCATCTATCCGGTTGCCTCGCGGCGGTACGCTCGGCGCGCTCGCGGTGGTCATCGTGTGCCACCCGCGGCGCGCTCTCTTCCCCCCCAAAAGAAAAGCGGTCCACGCTTGGACGCTTTCTCCTGGCGCCGTGGGGAAGGGCGCGGGCGAGCACCTCTCGTGCTCACCTTGTAGCGACACGAGCACAAGGGCGGCGTCCCTTGTCTGCGTGTGGCGAGGCGTCCCATCGCTGGGCGCCATCTCGCCTGGAGCGTCGGCCACACAGGCCTCAGCAGCGACCCTCACGTGGGTGCTGCGCTCCGCGCTCGTCGCCGGGGCACGCGTGTGCGGTGTGACGCTCCCAGGCCCGCTCATCTCCTCTCCGAAGAGCCTCGATGGCGCCCGGTCGCCGTGCACACGCCGCGCGCCACCCCCAGGCACCATGAGTATGGCGTGCCTGGTGGGGCAGCTGCGCGTCACGCGGCCCGAGACAGCGGCCATCTATCCGGCTGCCTCGTGGCGGTACGCTCGGCGCGCTCGCGGTGGTCATCGTGTGCCACCCGCGGCGCGCCCTCTTCCCCCCCCAAAGAAAAGCGGTCCACGCTTGGACGCTTTCTTTCGGATCCAAGGGAAGGGCGTGGGCACTCGTGATGCCCACTCGATATGCCTCGCATGCCCCCTCGTAGGGCTTGAACACCACGATGCGACCTCCTGATCTCCCGCCTCGGATGCTACGTGAACCCCCACGATTACCTCGCCTCGTAGGTGCTGAGCCTCGCATGCCCCGGGCACCACGCTTCCTACTCGCCTCCCGCGATCGCTGCATATGCCTCCGCTTCTTGGCGCGCCGCCGAGAAGGGTGCGCTTCCCGCTCCCCGGCGACACCACTAGGTGGCCGTATGCGCTCCAGTGGCTGAGTCTCGGGTGTCTGTCGCGCGCGCTGCCCAAGCTTTACGTCGGTGGTACCACTGTGTGGCAGCCGCGCACACTCTGTGGGCGGCGCCTTCGCTGTGCCGGTGTGTGGCATTCGCGCGTGCTCTCTGGTTGGTGGCAGCCGCGCACATTCTCTGGACGGCGTCTTAGTCATGCTCCGCTCTGCACTGTATGCTGATGACGCTGGAAGCTGTACGCTAGCCCACAACGAGATGTGTGGTTGACCGTTTAGTCTGTGCAATTTGTTTCGGGAAATCAACGCATACGAAATACTATTTTTGCTAACGCTTCCCTCATCCGTTGCCCAGGCTCTCTTGCAACGCGAGCGCGCGAATGAGGGAAGAAACGCCTAGCGGAAACGTGGACGCGGTTGACATCCGCGTTTCCGCTAGAGGTGAAATTGCACTTCCAAACGGTCAGTATGTGTTTATCATGTTTATATGATATGCGTGATATGTTCATGATGTTCAGGATGCGTCCCTGTTGGGCGTGAGTCGAGCTGGCTGGCTCGAATCGCGCCCATTACCCCCCCTCACAAGAACCGTCCAGCATCCTAGATTCCGAACGGATCTTGCTTCCAACCCTTTCTAATTTAAGCAGAATTGCCTGCACACTCGGCATCGTGGTCAGGAACTCGTAGAATTACGTATCTGACAATTCGATGAAAGCCACGTACCTGGTTCACTGAAAGCCCCGTATCTGGTTCAACGAAAGCCCCGTAATCTCGTTTGCGCATAAAAAGTTGTTCCTAACACGTATTACGTAGAATGTATATGGAAAGTTATGTTGTGTTAATGCCCTGTGTGATAAATGTGATAAATGCCCCGGTTTTGACCGTAGCTTAGGAGATGTGGAAGCGTGGTACGTTTTTTTTCTACTCTGAAGAAGCGAAAGATTTGATATCGAAAAAAACCGCAAGAGTTTCACACACAACTGTACAAGGGAGTGGAAAGCAAGGGCAACGCACCTTTCATTTTTGATGGAGAATCTTTTACCGTGCCCTCTTTCTCGAATAGAGGACAATAGAAGGCATACCATCAGTGTGTTCAATAGTACAACGACACCCGCCATTGTCGCAAGAAAGGCACACCCTGCTGTACTTTTTCGGAGGCTTCCTCATGTTTGCAATAACCAAGTCAACAGGTGGGGTGGGGGGAAAATAGTACAAACGGTGATACTAGACGCATGTGCGTGTGACATATAATCTAGTCCCCAGAAATGGACAGAATTTCTATTCCCCATTTAGCACTTTTCTATTCCTCGAAAACCTTTTTCCCCTGTTCCGGCTCCGAGACCCTTCCGGGTATATCTAGCTTAGGGTTTATTATCTTGAGAGAGTTTATCTATATTGGTTCACCGACTGTCTGATATCTTGAACCGGGATATTCCAGTATGACATGTACATGGGAAACGTCATGCACGGGCGTACCGCCGCACACGAAATGGATGAAACAAAAAATACCGCGCAACGCATGCAACAAGAAACTCGTAGGCGAGCGTTGAGCATGGAGTCGGTCGGAGATGGAGGTGATGGACAAGAGTAGCGGCGAAAGGGCTTGACCGGTTTCGAAGGTCATCATGCGGTCGAGCACCGATCCTGCGCGTTTAAGCGATACATATGCATACACATCTAAGGTCGAAGAAAGCTTATGATTAACGAGTTTTACGGCGGTCACAACGCAACCACACTCCCCTAGGGCACCGTCACAACAAGCATGAGGCGCTGCCCATTCCCGCCACTCCGATATATATATATTTTTTTGTGCCCACCTACCAAGAATTGCTCCCACCCGCCTATGCCAAAAGTCTCTCATTTCATGTGCGCCGCACGATGCGAAACGTTTATTGGTTTTGTTGACTGTCAACCAATTTTCTTGCATATTCGGACTGGAAGGGCATCTTCTCTGTGCATACAACCCGAATTACTCGCTGCCGTGCCACAAGGTTTTCTCCTCCAGCCGGACTGACGTTTTTGGGCATTTTCCGGACTGTGGCACTTTTCAGTGAGGCACATCCATCCGGGGCAGTTAAATTTTAATGATAGGCCATGCACAGTTGGTGCTATTGATTGGCATGGGCAGGGAAGACTACGAACCAACAAAAGTAGGCATTGCACTACCTCCCCTAAAATCAAGAGACGAGATATGGCACAGCCTCTCATATACTACTCATCGCCAAAAGTCAGCAAAAGCAGACGATTAAAGAAGCAGGACCCCACATAAAGGCGGCATAGGAAATCACACCGTGTGACATGATGCACACCGACCGAGGTCAGCCCATTGGACACGTGCTCAAATGCTCCACTGTGAACTCCACTTGTCAAACAGGAATATTTAAGAATATTTGGCGATTTTGAAGGGCGTGTGAAGGAAGCCTATGAACTGATTCTAAAAAGAAGCACCGATGCATGGTTTGCGCAGAAGCACTTCCAAATGATTATCACCATTTTGATCGTTTCTGGTACACAAACCAAATCCCAAAATTGCAACACGATTTCAACACCCGTCGTCTGAACGAGGCATTCTTCTACGGCCGATGGACCAAAGAACTTCTGACGCCACCTGACCTTTCTCAGAACGCTTCGACTCACTGCGTACCCAGTGGAATTCGCTTTCTCCCAAGTTCGCCGTCACTACTTTCTTGTCTCTCCTGCCCCCCCCCATACACTTCTCTCTCTCCCCTCCGTCTGTCCACCTGTCGTGCTGCTGTCAACGTGGGTGTCGATCGCCCGACACCCCGCTGCGCCAACGTGGGTGATGTTCGTGTAGGTTGACGAGCCGGGCGTGTTGGCCGCGCGGACGAGCGTGTTCGCCTCTGTTCCTGTAGACTTGCCAACATACTTGCGGCCGCTGTCTTCCTCATCACTTTTTGCTGCCTCAAGCTCATCATCGATTGCCTCTGCAACCTTGGTTCCCTTTGCATACCGAGTTCCGTACCAACCACCGAAACACCACGTGGGCTCAGGCGGCTGTTATCCCCTAGCTTTCGGGCCCGGCTATCAGTTTGTATTGATGCCGCTATCTTCTGCCACCAAGCTGGTTTTGGCAAGTCTAACAAGACAAACCCAACTTCAATACAACTGCCGTCGCTGAACTGTATATTCGGCTCTTTGTGAAATTGCGTGAATCCAGCGTGTTGCAGTCCCATATATAAGCTTTCAGCCGTTCTGGGATTTGTGAAATGAAGTTCCAGCAGTATCTGTCGCATGTTTCGTGGCCAGGCACACTGAAATAGCGCGGGAGTCATAGAAGTCCATTCACTTCCTTCGATGTCAATTTTCAGGATGTCGATCACGCGATCCGTATGCCCTAACATCTGTAAAATCGTAGTGATGTTGTGAACCTGTCCAACTCTGGGGACGACGGTCGAGTCGCGCCCAAGACCATAGTAGTGGTAGTTGACATACTCAGGCTTAACAGCGTCCACTCTGTGCTTTGCGACTGTGGGATCAAAGGTATGGATTTCGCATCCCAGTTGCTCGTGAATACCGACCTCAAAGCTGAACTCTAGGTTAGAGCCGAAGGAGTATAGAATGCACTTGTCTTTCGGGATGTTGGCAGGGTTGCACACCCATTTGCCGCCGTCGCCCATGATGCCGATGCGTGCCTCTTGCTCACACGATATGGACGGCTCCCAGTTCCGTTGAAAGTACGCCTTGCCTTTTATATCATATGAGTGCGATTGACGCGAAAGCTGCACAACATAAGATTCCAACCGTTAAATTCCCTTTGCCTCTAGAAGTTCACAACATCGCTCGGTTAAAAGCGCGTATGATTTGGAAATGCCAGGTCAGGTAAGCCAGCAGAATCGTCAAGATTACCTGCCAATAGTGAGTATTGCGACGCTGTTTCCAAGAAAGTTCTCCCCTTAAGAATCCCAAGCTTTCGCGCAGGACCTGGGTTTTCAGGTTTGTACGATTCTCGCCTGCTAATAAGTTCAAATCATCTGATGGATACGAGCAAGTAGGCGGCGCGACTTTCCAGCCATCAGTACGACCGAAGGCAGGCTCCAAGTGCTTAAAAAAGTCTGTTTCCTCCGTAAAGTTGTGAACCGCGCTGTCCACGTGATTTCTCAAGCAGAGCACTGAAAATGCAATCACGAAAAATTTCGGGCTGAGCTGAAAACCTTGAGCACAGAGAATCATCCGGATTGAGGTGCAGGAGGAGGGGGGAAAGCGCATAATGCTTCGTGGGTAGTATAGTGGCCTGAATGCGCAGGAAGATTATTATGGAGAAATAAACAAATGATCACACCGTATCTTCAAAATGCAAGTTGAATGTGCAATAGGAAGGCATATACAACTCCACGAAAAGATTTCAGAACCGAGAACGAGGAGCCCCAGAGTCGGCACAGCTCGAAACGTTTTGAAAGGGGAACACGAAACAGAAACAGTTATGGGGTATTGAATTTTCAAAAAAATTGGCCCGGAAATCGTTTGGGGTTTTGACCAAAGCCCAGCCCCCGCCTTTTCGGCGCCGAAGGCCAAAAGCCCCGCCCCCCACCTTTGTCGGCGCCGAAGGCCAAATGCCCCCACCCCCGCCTTCGCGGGAGCCAAAGGCCCAAAGCCCCCCAAATGTTTTCCAACTTCTTTTTTGAAATTCAACACCCTATTACAGTGATATTGTCGATCCTGCGGATCGCGCCCGCAAATGGGATGACCCGCGCCCAATCGTCTTGTCCGATCCGCTCCCGCGGTTGGGTAGGGAATGGCGAGAAAAAGAGCGGAAAGTAAGGCGAAGCAACAAGGCACCACTCCAGCGTCGCCTCTCCGCCAACAATCAAACCCCCGCCTCTCCACCCCAACTCCTTTCCACGCCACGAACTCTCAAACTCGAGCCAATAACAATTAATAACCAAATTTCTTATACAAATACTCACAGGAATGATTGTGCCGCATTCAATTCCAGGTATTCTTTTGTTGAGACTTTCTCCATCTTCCTCTTGAGGATGGCATTCCCAAGACTTGCCACACTTTCATATAATGCCTAGCAATCCTTTCATGGCTACTATCCCGCAGTCCTTGTGGGAGGACCAGATTTGAATGTGGTCCTCCCACAAGGACCTATTTTCAGATTATTTAATTGGGCATGCCAACCAAAATTGGAGGTGCGTCCAATGAAAGGTGGTCTATACAGGGTCTATACTTAGTTAGATGATGTCAAGTTTGGCCTGGATCCACCTCATATTCACGGGGGACTAGATATACCGTACTGCCCCCTGTATGACATTCCTCGATGCATGTGACAGATGACTGCATTATTATTCGGCTCGAGACCGCGAGTCATAGCGACAGAGACCGCGAGTCACAGCGATAGTGACTGCGAGCCACGTGTTAGAGTACTCGAGCATCACCGTAGCCGTACTCGTACAGCCTTACACAGCGCACGTAGCATAAGCTACTTAGACTCTCAGACTCTCATATGTTATATCTTTTACAGACATATTATCACCGTTTGAGCCTCACATTTTTGCGTACAGCGATAGTATTAAAACACTGATATACAGAATATTCTACCCTGTATGTGTTTCAAACTATCTATTAGGTTATGTTTTACCACAACGTACCGCTGCAATTTCTGATGGCACTACAAATTTCAAACTAGCCGCCAAACGCGCATCGAACTGGCGGTCAGCAAAATTACTTGAAAATTACCTTTTAAACTTGCACTAACCCTCCGCAGGTCGGGCCGGCGTTAATTTTACCTTGCCCCAACCTTTTATGAGTGGGAATTCACTTACGATTGCCCTCTCGGCTTTTATTTCAACTTCAATGTCAAATCGCGTTCCTTAATTATCGCATGGTCAGCTAAATTTTGGGGGACGCCTTAGTTTTTAGCTTAATTACGACCATTTACCGCGGAAGCGCTGACAAATTTTTCAAAAATTAACAAATCTTAACGAAAATTTACATCTCAACCCCTACGAGAACGACTTGCGCAACATCGTCACCTTCACCGCCACCAACGGTCTGGAAGGTCTACCATGTCCTCGCTCACGCCAACTACAACTCCGGGATCCCAACCACCAACCCAAGAGCGTCAACAACATCATGCTCAACGACGTTTATTTACTTCACGTCAACCTCTTCCGCCATCTCCAACAAACGAAGAAATCTCCATCACGATCAACGTCCTTCTTCAAGACCTCCATGCCATCACCGCCAACGTGGCTGAGCTCGCCACCACCGTCACCTCACTTGGATCAGCATTTCAGCGTTCATCTGCTCAGTCCGACGAGATCCACGAGAATTACGTCACGAAGGAGGAACTCAACGACGTCAACCAACTCAACGAGACCATCTTCAACGACTTAATCAAAGTCCGCGACGAGTGCGTCAACGCCACCTCACTGGCTCGCATTGTTGCGAGTAGAACTACTTCATCTTCGACGCCATCTTCAGTCGTAATTACTTCGGACAAGATGTTCGACACCACCAAGGAATTGGAAACTATTCCAGAGGTAACGCCATTGGAACATCGAGATGGGCGAGAACTTCCTCCAACCAAGATCAAGCACATCATGGACGACAACACCAGCGCCTACAACACCCGCTCCACTACCCCTGATGATACGGCTGTAGATACAAGCGCCGTGAATATATTATCAATATACAATGAAACACTGCAAAGTTGGACAGCAATGCAGGTGAACGGATGAGCGGGTTTGTGAGTGCAGTCTCTGTAAGAGGATCTGCTGAAGCACAACGCTTCCTCACTTTTATACCTACGTCACCCATCATCTTAGATGGTACCGCCATTGGGTTGTGAACCCGAGACGTAGGTTGAACGACCAGCATGGTAGTAACGACTAGTTCGTTCATGCTGCACATGCGAGTTCTGCGCATGCTGAAAGCTAAAGATGGTTCTTGGTTTGTTTCCAAGATGTATCTTTACTTTGCCATCTTCGAGTTCAATCATACGAACTCTCGATGACAGGGATGCCTGATGATATGACATAATCATCTGGCGACATGTACAGTCATCGTCGACCGTACTGACGACTGTCATAAATGTATGACGCGACTCGACCTGTACAGTCATGATCGACCATACTGTCGACTGTCATAATAATATATGACATGACCGACTGTCATAATAATATATGACATGACATGACATGACATGGTATGACATGTATGACAGGTATGACACGTATGACATGTATGACACATATGTCATCGGTCATAACCCTGACAGATCTCCCCTCTTAAGAGAGTTGTGACCTCACAACGGGCATACCTTTGTATATGTCTTTGATGTCTTTGTTGTTGTCGCTTCTTGCTGGTACCAGTCTTCTTACACCGATTTGAGGCGTCCCTCATGGTGTTTTTAGGTTATTGGGGGGAACTGAGTCCACTTTAGTCCCTCACCTTAGGCATTTAGCCATACAGTCCTTAGGATGTAGCCCACCTTTCCGGAAATCGTATCGTTGAGTGACGTTCCAAGGTTCAATGAAGAGCGTTTTCGCGATACAATCCTACGCTGGATTACTGATTGATCCACACGTTATCATGTATGTGCTAGACGATTCAAAGCATCCGAAGTCTACGTTACGGATTATTTGCGCTAGCCGTCGTCGCTTTAGCGAACGATGATCCCACGATTTAACGATTTATAATCGCACGATTCTCGGCCTGATATAGTGCACCCAACCCTTCCTCCCCTCCTTAAGCTACTTTGGAGGATCATAGGTGGCGATGGGGAGCCCGATTTTTGGGGCTTTTTTTTAATACAAACGGAGTGGCCCGCTGCTTAACGGAATTGGACTTATAATCCTCAACCGGTCTGCTCAACTCCTCAATGTTTTTGTCCAGTACGCACGCTTTGACGAACATCTATCGCGATGAGTGAGAATGGATTCGCCACGTACTAATGTGAAATTTATTTAGTTATGTTTGTCAAGCACAACTTAGGATCACAACTCCGTCTACCTCAGTCGATGTCTCCGGTAGCTTCGGATGACTGGCCAAGAATCCGATGACAAACCACGGTTTTGGCAAAGGTAGCATTTAGCAGTTTTTATTTATCCACAGATATGATATCTCGCATGTGTGCGTATCTGTGCAAGGGTATGATTTTGAACAAGGCTCACTACACCTTTAGCAAGGAAGGATCAATTCCCGCTTCAATGCAACATAATGATAAACATTAAGAGCAAGGTTATATAGATGATCGACATGTATTAGTATATATTACAAGAAGTAAGGGCATAAGGCTTAATATAATGTCTAGCCTTCATAGGCAGCTATAATGTCTGCTGCATTGGTCAACTCTGTGGCTTTGACCCAGGTGTCATGCTCAGGACCGTAGCCCGCATATCGTACTAAATAGTATTTGACACCTCTAGTGAACTTATCCGAGAGTATATGTGATATCGCAAACAGTGGTTGCCCTTCTTCGGTGATCATCTGTGGCAGAGGCAAAGGTGCTTGGATCGAGTCATTGTACAGCTCTAATCTGGATACAGGCTGTACCGGATGAATACGGATATCAAGATTTCCGAAATCTAACTCGTATGCACGTCCATGGCTAAGCACTTTGGAAATAGTGAACGGTCCAATATATGGCTGCTTAAAGTGTCTGCCTGCCTCTGTCAAACCAGTCCATTGAATAAACTCGGTCCGTAAAAGAACTTTCTGCCCAACTGCAAACTGCTTAGGCATGTGAGTCTTATTGAATCTGGCTTGGCTAATTTCTGCTGCTCGGGAAATGTTATCTACCGCGTTGGCATGAACAGCCGAGTACTGGTCAAAATGATCTCGAATAGCTCTTTGTATTGGAACAGGAGCTTCTGGCGGAATAGTGATAACCAGGTCATGAGGCGAAAGTGGTTGCGCCATCGAGTCGAGATAAAATGGTGAATAACCAGTTGATGCAGAAACGGTATTGTTAATTGCAAACTCCACCAGAGGCAACTTGTCCTCCCACGAATTGGCTGAAGTATCGTTGCAACAACACCTGAGGATGAAAAAAATACTACTTAATCAGTTTATAAACCAGAGGATGGTGAAATCATATCATGAATCAACAATTTGAAAAATACCTGAGGATGTCCTCAATGAAGGCATGGCTCCTCTCATTGGCAGCATTCGACTGTGGATGGTGTGATGACGTCATGGACAATCTCGTACCAGTAGATTTCCACAGTGTCTGCCAGAATGTAGAGGTGAATCTGGGGTCTCGATCTGAGATGATGTTCCTCGGAAGACCATGGAGCTTGAAGATATGCTGCATATAGATGGAAGCAGTATGCTGAGCTGTCCAGGTCATGCTGAAGGGAATGAGATGACAACGATGAGAGAATTGGCACATTACCACAAATATACTGTCGTGCCCATTAGTGGTGATAGGCAGATCAGTGATCCAATCAAGAGATACATCAAGCCATTTTGTCTTAGGCACGGAATATCGTATGTGTGCCTGACCATAAGGCTTGTGTCGCCTCGTTTTCTGGCGCTGACAAACGGGGCACTCCCGAATGTACTTGATAGCTGCCGTTGTCATTCCTGGCCAATAATACCGGCTACGCAGAAGATGAAGCATGCGATTTTTGCCTACATGACCAGAAATAGTGGCTGAGTGGCACTCATGAAGAAGAATGTGGCGAAGTTGTGTGATCTCACCGTCATCTGTGGGGACTTTAGCTGTTGGTGGAATGTACAGCTGTCTGCCATATATGGTCTTACGATAGATCAACCCCTGAATGAGCTCGAAGCTGTAGCTGCTGACTGACTGTGATGAAGTCGATGATGTCAGCTTAGCCAAAATAGTCTGTGCAAATGTGTCACGATCATATTCGGATATAATGATGTCGTGTAGCTGATGAGCTGATGAAGAAGATATAAGAGCAATGAATGTAGGATCTGCAGATGGAATGACCTCGCTGATGTCCATATGATGAAGACAATCAGTAAGTTCAAAAAGTGCAGAGATACGCGTGAGTGCGTCTGCAACCTTATTCTTCTCGCCAGCAATGTGCTCTATACGGAAGTTGTATTCAGAGAGCTCATCCAACCACCGTGCCTGTTTGGGGCTCAGTGTGGATTTGGTCTGGAAATAAACCAGTGGCTGATGATCTGAGCGTACAATAGTCTCAGGAGCTCCCAACAAGATGTGGCGAAAGAATCGGAAGCCTTCCACAATGGCAAATAGCTCGATCTCAGGAATAGGCCAACGTCTCTGTGTATCGGATAGAGTGACGCTGTGATAGCCACATGGCTTCATACCTTTTCCTTGATCCTGGAGTAATACTTGGCCAACGTGTGTGCCTGATCCATCGACCTCCAAAATAGATGGCAGTTTCTGATCTGGAAGTTGTAATACTGGAGCGTTACAGATGGCACTTTTGAGGTTATCAAATGCCTGCTGCTGCTCAGTTTCCCAGACAAACTCTGCATTATCTTTAAGGAGACGATTGAGAGGTTCGGCAACTTTGGAGAACTTTGGTATGAATCTCCTAAATTGACCAACCATGCCCAAGAATGACCGAAGGGATGACTTGCCATCTTTAGCCATACGGCGTAGAGGCTGCTTTCCAACGGTAGGACCATAAGACACTGGAGGCTGAATTGCCATGACTGCTCTGATCCTGTCTTCGATGATGGATAGGCCTGCTTCAGATATGTGATGTCCGATAAAATCTATAGATTTAACGAACAACTCCACCTTGGAAGGCCTGATGAAAAACTGGTGATCTCTGCAACGCTGGAGGAACTGTCGAACATGCTTCACATGACTGTCAAAATCTGGACTGTATACGATAGTGTCGTCCATGAATATGACAAGGAACTGGTCGATGAAGTCGAAAAATGCCCGATTTCCTACACGAAGTGCTGTTGCAGGAGCATTGGTCAATCCGAAAGGCATAACTGTCCATTCATAAGAACCGTATCTGGTGCGAATAGCAGTTTTATGTATATCATCCGGATGAATGGGGATTTGGTGAAAGAACTGGTTGAAATCAAATCTACTGAACCATCTTGATCCCTTCAGCTGCTCTAGTAGGGTGTCATGTGGTGGTAGTGGATACGTGTCCTTGATGGTGATGTTATTCAGGGCACGATAATCACAACACATCCTCCACTTTCCCCCTGGCTTAGGAGCGAAAATGATTGGGCATCCATATGGCGATGATGATGGACGAAGGATACCCAACTCGACATATTTGATGATTTGCCGTTTGAGTTCCTCCATCATGGGTGCTGGAATGGTGCGTACTGGCTGTGAAGGAGGCTTATGTCCGGGTTCGATGTCGATTCTATGATATCCACCTTCAAACCGCTCTGGCCTATGACCAGCCGGAAGATCCTCTTGGAAAACGTCTGAAAAGTCTTCTCTCACTTGATCACGTGCTGCTGTGACCTCGGGGTCTTCCATTGTGGTGTCTGAGTCTGATGCTGCAAAGACCAATTCACCATCGACCTCGGAGAGGAAAAAGAGATATGCTACGGCTTCTTCAGCCGAACCACTGGATCGAATGCGACGGAGATGTTTCCTCATAGTGGTGGCACTGACCAATTCCATTTCAGGAAGGCCATCTGAGTCTGGAGTCTGCTCAACTCTGGACAATACTGTGCCTGATGTGGAGCCTGATGAATGCTTCCTAGTGATCGTCAGATTTTTGGTCTGAAAGTCAATATGTGGATTCCTCCTCTCCAACCAATCTTGACCTAGAATGACAGTGAATGGTTTCATGTCAATGATGTAGAAATCTTCTGTATCCTTATACTTGCCCAACGAAAATCTAGCCTTGGGAAGATAGGATGTGCATGGTAGTTGGCTTCCTCCAGCCAATCCCACTGAAAATGATGAAGAATCTGTGGGAGCTATACCAAGCTGAGCAGCGAACTGTCTGTCGATGAAAGACGATGTGGCTCCTGGATCTACCAAAATGTGAGTACTCTGTCCATAAACTTTCCCTTTATACAACAACAGCTTCTTCTGTGATTTCAGCTGTGCTGTTTGAGACTGCATCTGTGCGATGTGTTCTGTGGGATTGTCCATCTGCTGAAACTGCAATGTCAGACTGGAAAGGACTTCTTCTGAGATACTCTCAATCCGGCCACTTGCTTCAGTGGCATCTTCAGGCTGATCTACCCTCGGGGTGCTCTCAACACCGGTACCTGCGCAGTACCCTGAGAGTTTCCCTGAGGAGCTGGAGCTGATGGAACTGGATCTGGAGTTGCAACTGCTGCATTGATGCTGTGCTGACTCTTCAGTTCCTTGACCAAGGTGTTGATCGTATTGATGAGTTTGCCAGACCCATCCTTAGCACCCTGATTCTTCTGTGGCTGTCTCTGATTCTGAAAAGGATTCTGAGCTGGTGGCTTACCCTTGATCTCCTTTCCATCATTGGTCCTGGTGGCAAAACAATCCTTCTCGATGTGACCAACACGACCACAACGATTGCAGGTCTTATCATTCTGTGATTTTCCTTTTCCTTTTCCTTTGCCCTTGCCTTTACCACCTTTTCCTTTGTTCCGATTCTGATTGGAGTTCTGACTGCCACTCTGATTCCAATTCCGATTTCTGTTGGTTCTGTCATATGGCTTCTGGCCACGTCCTCTGTCCTTATCCTTCTTGGATGGACCTCCAGATGACTGCTCCTTCTGACCCCGATAGTGAAGGGTTTCTGATTGCTTTGAGTGAATGACGTAGTTCAAATCAAGCAATATCTGTGTGGTTTCTTGCCACGACATATTGTTCCTCTGCTCTTCTGTCAGGTATCTGAGCTGGAACTGTCTGCGGAGATCAGAATCCATACTGGTGACGAATCTGTCCTTTATTAGCACATCATTTAAATCAACTGCTGCTAAAGAAGCCAGTGATGTAAATGTGCGCAAATAATCTGCAAAGGTTTGGGTTCCTTGAGTCAGTGCCATTAGGTGTTTCTTGGCTACTGATCTCTTATGAGGATTACCAAATTGTCTGAGGAACGTCTGTCTGACCATCTCATAAGTGGCATATGGTTGTTGTGCCAAGACCTGGAAATAGTGTCTGTCGTTATTCTGTATGAGAGTAAGAAACACTGTGATCAAATCCTTATCATTGACACCTGGATAAGTGAACTGGAAATATCTGTCCACTGTATCCAACCAGACCTCTGCGTCCTGTCCTGATTTGAATTCCCTAGGTGGTGTCATTTTCACCTTGGGGACCAAACTGGGTGGAGCTGGTGGAGCTGGTGCTGGTACTGTATCTGCATCTGGATCTACAAAGACCATCGGAGGACTGTCTGCTGTATACTCTGCTTCTGGTGCCTGAGGCTCATTGGCAGGATCCTTGTACCGGCTCATATCTGGTTTCATGCGACTGACATTGTCATAATAGCCTATGTGGTCATATCTGGTTAGTGTATCGGCATAACCAGCGATCCACTTCGGGATTTTAAACCGACTGTATGCATCGTATGAACCAAGTATGTCGAAAAACCAAGTCGAATGATCTGGGTTGATATCAGGAACCTCATGCTCTTCCTCTTCGATAGTAACCATCTAAAAACAAAACACAGCACATAAAATACCTTCAGCTAATTGTCTAACTGAGTGTGTGTGATTTATATGTTATATATGGTATATCTGTATATTATGATGAGGTTATGCATATACATATATCCACCTTCTTCCCCCCTCAAGGAAGTGTGTGATACAGTGGCAGTTGTCAATTGCCAATACCTCATTCAGCATATATTCCTTATAGGAATTAGCTGTTACAGTTTTAGGGTTGCAGCCCTACAGTCCTTGGGTTGTAGCCCTGCAGTTTTTGGGTTGTTGCCCTACAGTTTTAGGGTTGTTGCCCATAGTATTATCATGTCTATGATGATTTAGCATGATATAATAATACCAAAAAACGAAGTTTTACGAAATAAAACTGGCATTTTAGAGCATATATAGTTACAGTGACCCTGTTACTCAATACAGTGTTTAGGGTGTTACTTGATATCAGTAACCCTAATACAGGTAAAAAATAAGCAGTATAATGTTTTTGCAAAGATTTTTAAGCAAAACTGCATTCAATACCTAAGTGAATGTTAAGTGATTTTCAGAGGGTACGTTACACCCCTGACACACACATTCAAATATTAGGGTGTTACAGGGTGTTACACGTGTTATGTCTTTCAGGGATTGTTATTTGATAGATAAATATCCATTATAGCAAAAAAAATCAATCCCGAATTTGCAAAAGATTACACGTATTGTATTTTGACCGATTTTTCGTTACAGCCTATATGTTCACCCCTATATATTACACACCTAATATCTAGGGTGTTACACGAGATATGACCATGGTTGTTGTGATTTTCACATACCTCAATAGGTATTAAAATATTATTTGAAATAAAATGAGGTCGAAATTTCAGTTTTGAAATTTATCGCCAGCATTTTTCACCGATTTTACAGCCTTTTTCAGCCATGTTTCGGATAATATATATATCATATCTCAGTGTGTGTGTGTGTTGCAAGCTACAGAAATATTGCAACATTTTTCACTTTTGCACATGATATTTTTCATGGCACAACAGTGAATATCTCAAAAAATCAACATGTATAGTGAACATGTAATGTGGGTTTTTCTGATTGAAACTCATGGAGGCAAATGCACTCTCTAGTGATATTTAAGATAAATCAACTGTAAATGAATTCACAGTTGTGTCAGATCCTAAGATATATTTGGATGTATACAACGAGTATATCAAGTGATATCTCTATGTTCAAATACATCTGGACACTGCTAGATATAATCTGAGCAGTTTTTACACAACACAATGTTTGTGTGTGTGTACGTCCACAACCACCTTTTGTCAATTCATGTATGGTTGCTGATCTGAGTTGGTACATGCATGTGAAGTGATCATCTGTATCAATTGTCAGAATGCAATGTAGATATTGATGTTGCTCCAGCGATAGTGTGTGGAATGACGAGTGGACTGCACCCAACAGTTACCAGCTGTTTAATGGGTGTAGTATCTTGCCTTCGGGTCTGGAGATAACTCCATCCAGCCCTACAGCATCTTGTCTTATCCTGCTCCCTTATCTATCGCAATCACTGACATTTTCCACGCACATGTGTTTGGAAAATGGTATCTATGTATTATGTATTGATACAATACTTGATCATTACACTTGGAGTCAGTGTATTGTCAACATGTATAATGAATGCTAGTGTTTGTGCAGTGTATAGTACTGCTGATTAGTACTAGTGTGTGTGTGTGTGTTTACTTGCACACACTTTGCAAGATCTTTATGGATATCACAATATCCTAACAACCTATCATGCAGATTGTCAGCATACCACGTACTGATTACATCTAACATGATATATATAGTTTAGGGATTGTTGTAATTCCATGATAATCTCATTACGAAATGAGTTACTGATGGATTTTACATGAAGCTCAGGTGAGCATTCCTTCAAGTAATCCACCATAGAATGTACATGTTACCCGGAGAGCATCTCGGCTCCACCAGGGCACGACAAACTAATTATGGTGTTGTGATTACTGTCAGGCACCCTTTGCAACATGGATTCGAATATAGACTAGCATTCACTGCAATATGCTTATGCTCTATGTACTACAGCTGTTATCGTGATCAAGCTGTACAGTATAATAAAGTATGTACCATTCACAACATTGCAATCATTCAGCATAAAATGTGTGCATGATATAGAAGTATATGCACTGTGTATTAATGATTGCTGTAAGTGAAATGAGTGTATGTGTGTGTGTGCTAATCTGCACACACATATTGTGCACAGATCATTATGCTGCTGATAAGTATAATGCTGATGATCAAAAGTATTTGTGTGGTCATCAGAACATTGGAATCTGCTGCAGTATGATAATAAGGCATTCACAGCAGTATGTATCCACAGCCTAGCGATCATGTGCTCTTAGCATTCCTGCATATATACAATCATTCTGCATATGATTTTATCGCGCGTACACATGTGTGCTTCTCACTGCATGTAGACACATTAAAACTGTACGTGCTAAAATCGAGCATTCCTCGCATCTTATGAATCATGAAAGGTATATATTATGCTGACAGGCCATAAATCATTGCACGCAGTGATTGTAAACAGTGCGTAGAGATGATTTGCAAAAATCGCTGATGTACGTTGTATACAATTGCGAGCGCGCTGTTGATGAAAAGTATGAATTGTCGTCGCCATTCATCAGCACATGATACGGGCGCTGACATGTATACAAATTAAGATTCTGTCGATGACCACTATGTCATATATCATTCTGGACAATTTTCGAACGTGATTCTTGCAAGCGCGCGTGTGCTAGGACAACATACTGTGTCATGCGCGGATGACTCAGCGGTGTCATACATGCTAGCAGTGCCATACGCGCCCTACGATATTAGCGCCCGAGACCCCTGTTGAGGAAGAGACCCCCCTTAGTGGGAGTACACAGTACTAGTGTACGGTGTAATAAGGTGTCATAGTGAAGCACTGACACCTCATACTGCATGATACTGTAGTAGAAGCATCTGATAGGTTAATGAGACTTGGCCATGCTGACTAGGATTAACTCAGGAAGTTGAGTGAATAAGTAATGGCCAAGGCCAAAGAAACAGTTGAGTTCCCAAGAGTAAAGACAAGCCAATATGGCAAAAGATATAACCTAATTCTTATATGCAAGTATATGCATTAAGTCTGGACATAGATCCTAAGAGTGACATAGCTCACTATGACCTTATAAGGCATAATATAGAACCTTGCTTTATATGAGTCCCATCACAAGTAGTTACAGTGTCTGTTATGTGAGGAGGGTTACAGCTGCCTCCCACAAAATGGTATCAGTGTGCTACGCACCACCACCACCACCACCGCTTCCACAAAAAAAAAAAATTTACTTTCGAATTATGACTTTTCCGACGACTTTATACCGTGACTTCGGCTTCAATGTTATTTGAAATCTGCCAGTGTGTGTTACGCCTTCCCTGACGAGGCTTCGGTTACGGCTTTTATCGGCTCACTGGCTTGGGATGCCCGCATAAATTATCTTTTATTTGCTTGCAAAAGCGAGTTTCTTCTTCAGCGCGTTGTGTAATTGTAGTTCATACTGAATTCTGGAAATCGGGCGCTTTTAGGGCCTAAAAGCGCCCACCTGCAGTGCTCTAGCGTCCTGCCAGGGTGCAGTGCTTTCGAGCTCGTGTGTCGCCATGGTGCTTGGGCCAGCGCGAGTTGCCTTAGAATTGTCAATTGATACGAGGTCTTCTTTGGCGCGTTGATCTGGGGTTTTGGAATTTTGAGCTACTGAGCGAGGCCTCCTAGTGTGGCACGGTGTGCCACAAAGACAGTAATGGAACCTGGTAGTTCGTCGTGTGTATCGCGAGGCGGAGGAAGCGACTTCCAACTCCCATGTTACTTTTACGAATGCGGACGAGTTCCAGCTCGACGTGCTGTTTGGCAATGATTAATTTTCGGCTTAGCGAGCGCCAGTGAGGCAAGGCCCTGCCTACTTTGAAACTTTGATGTCGTTGCGTTGGCAATTCTACGTGCGTTCTGCGCCTGCGACTCGTGAATTAGCCGTACAAATTGTGTCGAGAATTCTTATTTTTACTTGGATCATGGTTTGGGATTGTTTGGGATTCTACCTCTTGGCGCTGGCTTCATATTTGCGTCGGACGACTGGACGACTTCGAGTTTGTCTTACTCGCTGGCAGCTATGCGCCGCTAATTCTTTTTGAAATCTGTTCCTGGTTTTTGAATGTGTTCGATGTAGTATTCGCCTCTATGGGCTTGGCGATTGAGTGGGTTTGCGACGTTCTTCTTTCGTGCTTATGGCTATCTCGCGTGATGCAGCTTTGAGATTGCAGTTTCGTGGTCTGCGGGCGTGGGCGACCTCAATTATCCTTGCGACTATGCGGGATGAGGCAAGTTTATGGCGGGGAATCTGAAAATTTGCTCCGACTTTGCGAAGAATTCCTGATTTTGTTGCAATTCAGCACTCCAGCGTTCTTAACAATGGCTAACCCTAGGTGGTATCGCGTTGTGGCGTTGCTTTGGCTTTGAGCCGGCCGTTGACCAATTTTGCTCAATTTGTTTTCGTCTTGCGTCTTCAAGTTCGCTGGAGGGCTTTTGCTGAGATTTGGTGGCGGCAGTTGGTTATCTGCTGTTGGACCTCGTCTTCTCTCTCATACTTTTATCGCTTGCGGCGGAAGCTAGCGAATCTTCCTCGGTTGATTTGTGTGTTTCTCCACCTACGTTTGGCGCTCCTGGGTTGGCGGGATTGCACTTGCGGCTTGAGCTTGAAGCTCTTCGCTTGTGCTCGCTTGGCAGCTCCGACGGCATGGCGCTTCCAGATCCTGGCATGACAGCGGGGGGGGAGGAGCTGCGAGATACAGTGCTGGATGCCAGGAATAGGTCTTTTGTGTTCGCGCGAGACGTCCACCAGGCGCAGCACAGTGCACCACAGGCGGCGGTGCGGCTCGGTGCGTCCGCGGCGGCGCTGCATAGTGCGTCACCAGCAGCGGCGCAGCACTTGGCGCTTCCAGCGGCGGCGCATCACAGTGCGCCACCAGCGGCGGCGCGGCACTACTATTGCCAAGGCCAAGCACTGGGAGTCAGCTCGCGATCTCCAACAACACAGTGGGAAGCAGGGCCGGAGGCGGCACGCGGCTTGCGGTATCCCAAGCATGGCTCACGACAGCGGGTACGGCTAGCGCGCGGTGCAGAGCTTGCGTCGAGTGGGCCGGCGGCAGATAGCTCGCGACACCGACAACGAGAGCACTTATCGCATAACGCACAGTTAGCAGCACGCATCCCACGCGTGGCCATGCCCCTCACGCTCAGCACGCGGTGCCCAGCGCTCCGCGTGGATTTGCAAGCCTCGACGCTCTGCAAAGACGCGCCGGCACCCAAGGCCGACCACGACATAGCATGGACCTATCAGGACCTCCTGTATGCAGACGGTAGTTGGTGCCCCCCAGAGCCGCAGAAGCACGATGCCCAGCGACCGGCGCATGACGCACTGCTGCTTGCCCCACCAATGCATGGTGTGGAGCGGGCAGCGTGGGGCATGACTTGGACTTACGAGGACCTCCTCTATGCGGGCGGTAGTTGGTGCCCCCCGGAGCCACCAAAGCGCGATGGGCAGCGATTGGTGCGTGGCGCGTCGCTGCCAGTCCCACCAGCGCAGGGTTCGGAACAGGCGGCACTCGACGAGCCGCAACTGGCGTGTAGCGTACAGCTTCCAGCGTCATCAACATACAGTGCAGAGCGGAGCATGACTAAGACGCCGTCCGGAGAATGTGCGCGGCTGCCACCCACCAGAGAGCACGCGCGAATGCCACACACCGGCACAGCGAAGGCGCCGCCCACAGAGTGCGCGCAGCTGCCACACAGTGGTACCACCGACGTAAAGCTTGGGCAGCGCGCGCGACAGACACCCGAGACTCACCTGACTCAGCCACTGGAGCGCATACGGCCACCTAGTGGCGTCGCTGGGGAGCGGGAAGCGCACCCTTCTCGGCGGCGCGCCAAGAAGCGGAGGCATATGCAGCGATCACGGGAGGCGAGTAGGAAGCGTGGTGCCCGGGGCATGCGAGGCTCAGCATCTACGAGGCGAGGTAATCGTGGGAGTTCACGTAGCATCCGAGGCGGGAGATCAGGAGGTCACATCGTGGTGTTCAAGTCCTACGAGTGGGCATCACGAGTGCCCGCGCCCTTCCCTTGGATGCGAAAGAAAGCGTCCAGGCGTGGACCGCTTTTGGGGGGGAAGAGAGCGCGCCGCGGGTGGCACACGATGACCACCGCGAGCGCGCCGAGCGCACCGCCACGAAGCAGCCGGATAGATGGCCGCTGTCTCGGGCCGCGTGACGCGCAGCTGCCCCACCAGGCACGCCATACTCATGGTGCCTAGGGGTGGCGCGCAGCGTGTGCACGGCGACCGGGCGCCATCGAGGCTCTTCGGAGAGGAGATGAGCGGGCCTGGGAGCGTCACACCGCACACGCGTGCCCCGGCGACGAGCGCGGGGCGCAGCACCCACGTGAGGGTCGCTGCTGAGGCCTGTGTGGCCGACGCTCCGGGCGAGATGGCGCCCAGCGATGGGACGCTTCGCCACACGCAGACAAGGGGCGCCGCCCTTGTGCTCGTGTCGCTACGGGGTGAGCACGAGAGGTGCTCGCCCGCGCCCTTCCCCACGGCGCCATGAGAAAGCGTCCAGGCGTGGACCGCTTTTCTTTTGGGGGGGAAGAGAGCGCGCCGCGGGTGGCACACGATGACCACCGCGAGCGCGCCGAGCGTACCGCCACGAGGCAACCGGATAGATGGCCGCTGTCTCG
>LGRX02029405.1:0-14343 GCA_001247695.2 Cymbomonas tetramitiformis | reverse complement strand
ATAGGACTTTAATATTCTCTTTTGCATACGGTCATGAACTGTCATGAACTTCCACAATATTGCGATGAGTATAGGGTATTGTGGCAGTGGCGTGCATTACTTGCCCACACAAGATTAGGCGCACATCAAGGCGGAGGAATGCTTAGAAATGCCTCATCTTCGGCGCAAATAAAAGGTGGTATATAGGACTTTAATATTCTATTTTGCATACGGCCATGAACTGTCATGAACTTCCACAATATTGCGATGAGTATAGGGTATTGTGGCAGGGCGGTGCTTCAATTGGCGGTACAAGATTCGTTGTAGAAAGTGGAGTAGTGTGCCAAAATGACCCATCTTTGGTGCATATGAAAGGTAATATATTTGACTTTCATATTTGCTATTGCATATGGTCATGAACTATCATGAACTTTCGGAATATTGCGATGGGTGTGGGGTATAGTGGCAGGGCGGTGCTTCGATTGGCGGTACAAGATTCGTTGTAGAAAGTGGAGTAGTGCGCCAAAATGACCCATCTTTGGTGCATATAAAAGGTGATTGTCACTTGTACCATATCTTTGCACCCTCTTGCTTATTATCAACCCTTGGTCTTTGTGTTTTATGAGGCAAGTGAATGTTAGAGTCGAGTCCCCTTAGACCCATCAAGAACTTTAAGGAGAGGCTGTAGAGGGGGCAGCACCTATGGGGCATGCATGGGAGCATATGGGGGATGGGCCCACTGCAAAGAGGGCCTATAGAGGGTCAGTTTGGTATAAGGAAGGCTCCGGGGGCCTTCGGGAGCTCTCGGGGACGGCACCCTAAAGAGAGGGGGCGCATTGAGGGGAGGGGGAGGGGTGGCAAATCTGAAGCCCCTTCATCAAGAGGCTGTAGAGGGGGCAGCACCTATGGGGCATGCATGGGAGCATATGGGGGATGGGCCCACTGCAAAGAGGGCCTATAGAGGGTCAGTTTGGTATAAGGAAGGGCCCGGGGGCCTTCGGGAGCTCTCGGGGACGGCACCCTAAAGAGAGGGGGCGCATGGAGGCGGGGGGGTGGGTGGCAATTCTGCAGCCCCTCCATCAAGAGGCTGTAGAGGGGGCAGCACCTATGGGGCATGCATGGGAGCATATGGGGGATCGGCCCACTGCAAAGAGGGCCTATAGAGGGTCAGTTTGGTATAAGGAAGGGCCCGGGGGCCTTCGGGAGCTCTCGGGGACGGCACCCTAAAGAGAGGGGGCGCATGGAGACGGGGGGGGTGGGTGGCAAATCTGCAGCCCCTCCATCAAGAGGCTGTAGAGGGGGCAGCACCTATGGAGCATGCATGGGGGCATATGGGGGATGGGCCCACTGCAAAGAGGGCCTATAGAGGGTCAGTTTGGTATAAGGAAGGGCCCGGGGGCCTTCGGGAGCTCTCGGGGACGGCACCCTACCCTACAAATTTAGGACGCCTGTACCCGACATGTACCCGGCATGTACTTTGGCAAGGTACATATGTACCTACCCACTCCCAACTTGGGGCCCAAAACTCAGTGAAAATCCGAGTCGTAAAAAAGTGCAATATATATGTCACATATATGTCAAGGCCATGAGTGACTAAGACATCCTTGACAAGTTTCGATGTAAACAAATGAGTTATTCCTTCAGAAATGGACATCCGGAAAACAGGACTGGCGTGTACCTACGTGTACCCCGTCGACGGGTACACACTTCCAGAACGGTGCATGCGGGGTGCATGTGTACGCAATCGAGTGCGTACACATGCACCCAGCATGCTCCGGGCGGGTACATGTAGGTACATGCCGGGTACATGGTTCCTCGTACACATGCACCCAACGTGTACCATGCAGTGCATGCTGAGTACATGCTGGGTACATGGTGTCTCGTACACATGTACCAGCCATGTACCAAATGGCAGACTAGTGCATGTTGGGTACATGTGAACGCACCCCCTTAGTACGACGTGGGTACATAGTTACCCCACGCGTGTTATATATGGCGTGCACGTGTACCGACAATGTACCATGTGTGAATTTAACAATTCACCATAACAAAAACGATCATTATATACAATTACATTTACCTATGTTTATCTATCATGCCTCATCGTCACTGGGATTCTCATCTCGGACAATCTGCTCAAAGAAGTCGGCTAGCGGATCCAAGACCACCGAGGTTTCCATGCAAGAATGCTTTCGAATCACCACTTGAGAAGCAATCTCCTCGGCAAGCACAAACGGTTCTTTTCGATCGAATTCAGTGGCCGGATTCTCTGGGTCCAAGACGTAGAAACACTTTGAAACACTTTCCGCTCCTATGATGGAATGCCTCGCACGCAAAGCGGCCGTTAAAGCTTTAGTTGGCTTCTTGAGCCACGAAACCTTGACAAACACGTACGGTCTTCCTCCAAGCTCCACTCGATAGATGTCATCCACCCGGCCAAACCTGGAATACAAGCATCACCCCTCCCGACATCAAGCACGTATGCACCATCACATCGATATCAAATCAGTCTCGCACCGCTTGGCTCGTGCATGTTCGGCCCGTACACTACTGCACACTGGTACATGTGCACCCAAGACGTACCCAGTATGAAGACATGACGGGTACACATGCACCCACGCGTTCCCATGTTAGGTGTGTATGTACCGAGGGTGTACGGGTACTGGTGGTACATGATTGTGCACTCACCGGTCTGTTTTTGCCTTTTCCTTTGTTCGCTCGCGACCTTTCGTCCTCACCCTCTCGACGTAAAAATATCGGAAGTAACATTGCACTGTCTTGAACTTTTTGTCCATGGATGCGGTCCGGAACTTCATCGTACCCACTTGCACTCGATTGAACTTGCGGCATCGAGGAGGGCAACCTTCCAGTAGAGCGCGCTCATACTCTGTGTATTGTCTTCCCAACCATGGGGTGGGGTCCAGGTCGATGTGCATATTGTACTTGGCGGTACCCGGTGCGCCTTTGACCTGAAGGTGCGCCGTCTGCAAACAACACGTGGCGCCTAAGCACTACGGAAATGCCGGGGACGTATGTACCGCGCGTGCACTGCATTACGGGTGCAGGCTAAATACACGTGTACCGGGCCAGCACTGGAAACGGCTGCGACCGGGTGCACACGTACTGACCTATGGTACATGGTGGGTACACGTGCACCCGCAATGCTCCACATGCGACTTACTTGGAGATGAGGTGGTTGTAGTTCTCCACGAGTTCCTCGAGATTTATGTAGTGCTGGATATTGTTCCTCATCCACTTGGTCAGCAGCTGTTGCTCGAGGTCGGTGAGATTGTGGTTTTTCCCCACGTTGTTGACGCCAACCGGGTCCACGGTGATGACCTTCGTGTGAAACGGGATTGGCACCTCTTGGCGTAATGCCACGAGAAGTCCACGCACGAACCGTATCATGTCCTGTCTGCCGATGCCGTTCATGATGCTCTGTATTGGAAACGCGTTGTTCTTCACCCATCTCCCGATCTTCCCATTATACGACTCGAACACGTACATCCAATACTCGCGAACCGGCCCGAGGTCAAACATCGATCGACCGTGTGCGAAAGCAAGTGCGTGTTAAGTACCCACCAATGTGGTGAACACATTCCCCGAGTGCTCTCGATGTTCTCGAACCATTCTTGTACATACTTGTCCAATGACGCCTTGTCCTGTATCGACACACGCCCCGTGCAAGGTGGGTGCACGCGTACCGGGGCATTCCATGTACCGGGTACAAGGAAAGTACATACGCACCGTTATTCTGTAACATATGTACCCGGCATGTACCGCGCCGGGTACGCACCGAGGACGCGTGTACTAGGCGTGTACCCGATAAATGTACCCTACGTGCTTGCAGTTGCAGGTGTCATGTGGGATGGAGGAGCATATTTTATCGCACCTTCGGGATGAGCTTGTGCGAAGTCAACTCCCTTATGATGGTGGTGAGGTCTCCAACAATCTTGGCGAGTGGATTAAGGGAATTGTCATCGCGTGGCCAAGCCACGAGAGTTGCAAACATGCCGGAGACAAACATTACCAAGTACTCGTGTGGTTGTGTTGTATGGGTATGTTTCTATCTGGTTTTGGCTTCCCCCACCCTTCATGTTTAGTCCCCAGTTCCTGGCTTGTATTTCTATTCTTCGTCTTATCATCCGCATCAGCAGCTTGCCCTTCGTTGGAGTGCCTTCTCTTATTGTGGTTGCCGCTTGCTCTGGTTTCCTTGTTCTGACAAGCATGGTTCTGCCATTACGGTTGATCAGTCTAAGTAGTTTGTATCCGTAGGGCGGCTGGGTGCTCTACGCTGCTGCATTTTTTTGTTGTAGTTCGTTTTCTTCTGTATCTGCGGCTGCTCGTTCTCCCGTTGCGTTCATCTCGGCGTGTCTCCCTCCTACGATCTCGTGTTGTTCCTCCCGGTGTTAGTGTTACAATCAGCATGACGAGCAGTGGAGTTATGGTAATCGCAGCCTTTTGTAGCGGTCCGGTCACTTCTCGTTGTGGCCATTCCGGGTCTCGCCGCAATGTTCGTGGTGTTATCAAGTTTATGGTTACAGCGTCACATCGCCCTAAATTCGTGTCTGTAACGCCCATAATCTCATTCCATTGGCGGTTCCCATTTTTGGTGTGTTGTCCCGTACTTGTGTAGAAATTTTGGGGTGTTTCGGTGTTTTTTCCGATTTTTTTATTTTTACGTAGAGCATTTTTAGGAATTCGCTTGTGGTCGAATGTTGGTAGTTTGCTCCAGTATTTTGTGTGTCCCTTCTCCCTGCTCTCCTGAGCCATTCCCTAAAGTTTTCGACGTCTTTCCCGTCATGTTGTGCCGTGCGCGTGCATTTGCGTCCCTCGTTGTTAGGGTTATTTTAGGGTTCGCCTTTGTACTACAGTAGTTCCGTTTTAAGTGGGTGGGTGGTAGACTGGTAGTGTGTCATTTGGTTGGTTGGGGTGCTTATTTTGGGCCTGTCTTGTCCATCTCGGGTGTCGCTGTAGTGTTTTCGCTGTTGTCGAGTTTATGGTTACAGCGTTACATTGCCCTAAATCCATATCTGTAACGCCCCTGATATCATTTCCTTGGCGGGCCTCATTTTTTGTATGTCGTCCCCTAGTTGTGCAAAACATTTGGGGTGTTTCGGTGTGTTTTCCAAATTTTTTTACTTTTACGTAGAGCATTTTTGGGAATTCGCTTGTGGTCGAGTGTCGGCAGTTCGCCCTCATACTTTGTGTAGCGTGTCTCCCTACCCTCTTGAGCCATTCCCTAAAGTTTTTTCCTGCCCCTCTCTGTTTATGGGGCTGTGTGAAGTCATTTGTGTCTTTAATTGGTAGGGTTTCGGTAGGGTTCGCCTGCATATCGTGGTAATGTCGTGCAAACTTGCCGAGTGGGAATGTAATCCTAATATTGCTATCAGTGTACCATGTATTCTTTTGTTTAAGTATATATATGCAGCGGTTCATTGTTGCCGTCCTCTTCTGTCGTTCGTACATGCCATGGGAATTCAGTTTATGTTCATTAGTTTCGTGTTGAGCATGTTTCGTAGTGCCTGTGGGCCCCGCCTGGAAGTTAACCCTTAAGCCGGTATCTGGGTCAGATCTGACCCAGAAGCGATGGCAAAGTATATGCTGCTTGGGCAATTGCGGTTGCATACCTTGCATGATTTGTGCACTGGGCATTTGCACGTACACCGTTGTGTGCATATGTAAGCGTAGCGTACTTGTGCGGGGCACGTATGCATGATATATATCGCACGTACCCGCATATTTGTCGCGAATCAGTTGCACATTTGTACGTTTTTTGCGTAATTTTATCTTGCAAAACATACAAAACGCGCCTAAACTGCAACGTTATACTTACCTACGGCTCATCTACAAGCACGCGTTGCATCATGGGCCATGTCCCGATCACTATGTAAGTGATTGGTGGCTATCATCATGGAATATGACCCATAGTATCGCAAAAATCACCACACGTGTCCCTTAAGTATGGAAAACATTCCTTAAGTATGGAAAACATTGTGAAATATATGTATTTTTAGTGTTTTTTTGGCATAAATCCACAGAAACGATAGGCAGATGAACGCACATCGGTGCAAGTGAATCATCCTTGGAACGTATCATCAAGGTCGATGATTTAATTCCAAAATTGTGCAAAAATATGTCGAGCAGATGTCGTCAACAATGACGATGAAATTAAATCGTGGCTGTAAAATCGAAAACATTCTAACCATGTGCGCATATAAGAGTGGATATATTCGACATATATCGACATGTAGTGTCGCAAATAAATGGTAATATAGGTATGCAATCATTGGTAAAGCAACCGGGCATTTAGTGACTAAGCATACATCGCAAAAATCCATTATCACAACACATATAGAAAACCCTCGAATTCTAACCACCGGCTTAAGGGTTAATGTGTTGTTTATATAACTTAGCAGAGCCAAGGTGGGTATAGTACACCGGCCATGTACCAACTGAAGAACGGTAAGGTGCACGTGTACCCGGAGTGCACGCATTACTTTATGAAGGGAAGAACGCACCTTGCATCGACATCGTCGGTGTCGTGAACGGGTCGTTGTCGACCGTGTTGTCGCCATGCATGCGCCGGGGCCGGGCGAAGATACCGAGGGCGTCCCCGACGCTCCTGCCCATGTCGCATGGATCTGCATACGGGAAGACATTGCGGGTACATACGTACCGAACATGTACTAGGCGGCATAAGGTACATACACGGACGCATGTACCCGGCATGTACCCGGCGGCGGGTACATGCCGGGTACGCATGCCGCGCCGCGAGCAAGTACACGTCGGGTACAAGGTAGGGTACACGTGTACCCGGCATGTGCGCATAAACGGATACATGTGTACCGCATATGTACTAGATCACCGTACGTTTTCGGTACATGGGGACCTTATCAGTACGCAAATGATGTACCCTGCATGTACCCGAACGTAGTTGCTGGGTACGTATGTTATTTCTGCACCCCACTTTGGCTTCATTCTTGTACTTTTGTGTACTTGCTCGCGGCGGATGTTGGGTACAATTAGGGTATACATGAACCATCCCGTTACTAAAATCCGCCGCGAGCAAGTACAAGAATGAAGCCAAAGTGGGGTGCAGAAATAACATATGTACTCAGGTTTATTTGGTATATGCAAGTGCAAGCGAGTACAATTTACACTTTTCCCGACAGCTTCAGGTACAACCCAGGCGCACGTGTACCCAAGCGAACATCACCAAAACGCAAAAAAAAGTCACCAAACCCCCCAAAAACAAGTTGGCCTCATTTTAAAGCGCACGACGAGCGCAAAAAATAATCGAGTGCACGACGAGCCCGAAAAACATTTTAGTTGCACGAAAAATGGGCAAACGTGTTGCACCCAAAAAAAAAAAAGAACAGAGAGAGAAAATCGTACCTCACTTAGGATGACCGCCCGAGTAGAGCGGTGGGGTGGAATAATCGATGACGATCGCGATCGATACGTACGTGACCTGCGTGCCTGCGATCCCCAACCCGCGAGCGCGAGCGTCATGCGGTGGATTATTCCATCTCCAATCGTCCGATGGCATGGCATCGCATGGCATGACACACGTTTCGCAGAATTCGTCATCGTCATCGTTATCGTCGATCGTGCTCGCGCGTGACGAGGACGTGCTGTGACTTCTCACGCCCCCCAACGCGCAACGGGAAGTGAAGGTGTCCACTGTACAGTAGGCATTTTGACAGAATACTGTAAAAGTTCAAACTCACCGCTACAGCCGTCAACGCTTCACATTTCACCGTCCAGCAGTGTGCAGCAGCGTGTGGTGGCCTCGCCAGCGGGTTGTATGTTATGATATTTCTCATTCTTGCTCGCTGCAATATGTCACAGGTTTGTAGTGCATGTTTTTTATATGTATATGTATTATTTTGTGTGTGCTTAGCGCGCTCATCCTTGGCATGCGCGGAACTTTGACTTGGAGTGAACGGGAAGATTCCCGCGAGTCCTTTGCACTCGAAATAGTTGGTTCAAATCCAACTCACTCCACCTCTCCTTTTCAGTAGTTTCCTTCGTTAATTTCGTTTGTCACTTATAATATCTTTCATCTTTACTAAACGTTACTTGGTTGGTTTTGTTTTTCAGATCGCTGAAAATATTCGAGTGGTGAAATCAATTTTTCCACCATCATCTCGCGTTCACATTCGCGCTTCTTTGAGGTTCCTAGGTTGCTTCAAGGTATCCATGAATTGCGTATCGTACTTCAGAGTGACGTTTCAAGGTTTACAGTTCTTAGGATGTAGCCCCCATGAATTGCGTATCGTATTTCAGAGTGATGTTTCAAGGCATCTTCCGAGGTTTACGTTACGGATAGATATTGCGCTGCCGTTCGTATCGTATTTCAGAGTGACGAATTAAAAACGAATACGAAGTATGTTTTTACGGCTTTATATAATAATGCATCCACCTCTTCCTCCCTTCAGAGAGCTTACTTCCCCGAAGTTCACAGAAATACTATGGAGAGCCCGATTTTGGGGCTTGTTTTAATGCAAACGGAGTGGGCCCTGCTTAACGAGATATTGGAGGGTCTCTATGACCCTACGTTTCTGGACGCGTGCAATACATCGTATTGAACACATATTGCAGGCATATTGCACGCGTATTGACAATAACTGTTCAATACAATAAAAAATGTTACAATATGTGTGCAATACTCCTGCAAGCGCTCCAACATGTGTTCAACATAGTATTAGAATGAGCCCTCACGTATTGGAGACATATTGAAGTTCTGATGCAGAGAGTTATTTCAATATGCCTTCAACATATGTGTAGTATAGGGTTGGAGACATGCACCATGCATGTCGCAAACACTATGAAGGCATGTTGCAGACATATTGCCCACATATTGTATACATATTGTATACATATTGTAAGTCAACATTCAATATGTTGGATACACACTGCGGACCTACTGCATACGTATTGAACATGTAAACTCAATATGTTGTATATATATTGTGGACCTATTGAATATGTATTGAAACGGAACATTCAGTATGTTGGATACATACTGCGGACCTATTGCATACGTATTGAACATGTAAATTCAATATGTTGTATATATATTGCGGACCTATTGAATATGTATTGAAACGGTACATTTAGTATGTTGGATACATACTGCGGACCTATTGCATACATATTGAACATGTAAATTCAATATGTTGTATATATATTGCGGACATATTGCATATGTATTGAAACGGAACATTCAGTATGTTGGATACATACTGCGGACCTATTGCATACGTATTGAACATGCAAATTCAATATGCTGTATATATACTGTGGACATATTGCATATGTACTGAAACGGAACATTCAATATGTTGGATACATACTGCGGACCTATTGCATACGTATTGAACATGCAAATTCAATATGCTGTATATATACTGTTGACATATTGCATATGTATTGAAATAAAAGTTGCCTATATTGGATACATACTGTAGACCAATTGCATGCATATTGCACAGACATATTCAACATGCTGTGGACCTATTGCATATGTCAACGAGAGACATATTGAACACAATTAATATTGAATACAATTACAAATTGTCAAATTTGTTTCACAAATGCCCCCCCCTGCCGTACGTAGGCTACGTCCACTACAAGGTTTTTTATTTTTGTTTTTCCCTCGCGCTTGAAGGCCTTCTCCAAGAGGAGGGACGCCTCCGAGCCGGGATTCCCCACTCGGTGGCTAGCGTCCATCCCTTCCGGGAGGCGCTTGTCCACCTCCTTCATGATGAAGGAGGTGGCGCTGTGGACATATGCAAATGGCTTCTCTTTGCAAAGCATCTTCATGTCGAGGATATCAGTTACCTGCAGCCCCACCAAACGAAATACATGTGTCAAATATTGGAAATATAGTACGGTACTATTACAGTACTATTACAGTACTATTACAGACATATTGTACACATATTGTACACATATTGTACACATATTGAAAGGGTTGGTGCGCACCTTGATACCGATGAGCCCCTCGGTGAGGGGGAAATCGGGGCCGTCCATGATGTGGTTGGGGAGAATATCCTCAACCGCATTCGCCACCACCAACCCGGCGAACAGCCCGACGTTGGCCTTCAATCGGCCGGTGTTCGTCACGAGTTGGCCTTTGTCGGGACGGAGCGAACTCTTCATCGCTTCGTACTCCGTTTGCGCCCCCGCGTACACCACCACCTCTTTCCCCACCTTGAAGATGTCTTCAACATTTGGGGCTTCGGGCTTGGCGGGCTTGGCGGGCTTGGCCGGTGACGGGGCCGGTGACGCGGCCGCCTTGGCCTTGCCCTTTGCGGATGCGGAGGCGGGGCCCTCCGAGGCCTTGTTCTTGCCCTTTGCGGATGCGGATGCGGAGGCGGGTGCTTTTTTGGCCTTGGCCTCCACCTCCTTCTTCTTGCATTCCGCCTCCAGGCGGTCAGCCTCCTCCTCGTCCTCCTTGTCCGGGGCGTTGTAATCGTAGAGATAGGCGACTGCAAACAAAAAATGCTATAAACTGTAAGTTTTATGTAGTATGTGTACAATATGTTGGACGTATGTTGCAGGTATACTACATACATATTGCAGGCATATTGCGGCCCTACCTTTCAGAAAGGTGCACAAGCAACTAAGTATGCTGAACGTGTGCTGTGGCATGCTTCACATATACTGCAAGGGTCTTTCACGTGTATTAGAGGGTGGGAACGTACCCGGACGCTGTCGAGCCTCCCCTTGCAAGCACTCCACCTTCGAATTAGGCCCCTCCTCCAATTCGAATTGGGGCAGCGCTTTCAGCACCTCCATCTTCTGGGCGATTTGCCGCACCGGGCATGTGAGAGGGACCCCCTCCTCCATACACGTGGTGTACGGATGTAGTTTTTGGGGGTCCGCCCACGTACACTCTCCCGTTTTCGTGTCGGTCGTCCACCGGCCGCACTTCCAAAGGTATCGATTGTTGTTGACAATCGAACGGGCTTTCGCCCGCACGAACGAATTAGTGGGCGCGGTCGCCCACTTGCACCGATTTTGTACCGCCGTGACGTATTTCGTCACCGCGGACTCTTGCTTCGGAACGTGAAGTAGGGGCTCAAGACGCCCGTCCTTCGCACGCAATTCTGCAAGTAATTCCTCCCCAAACTCTTCCCAAATCAATATTTTTCATGCACCGAAGGAACGAAGTTAATTAAACGAAGCCGCATGCGTGTAGTAGGGGCTTAGTACGTACCAAACTCCTCGTGACATGCTTTAATTAGTTAAGCTTCGAACGCGCTTCGAGCACCCTTGCGCCTTTTTTTGCTCCCTTCCCCCCCTCCCTCCTCATCGTCCTCGTCGTCTTCCTTCGCCCTTTTCTTGCCTTTGTCGAGGAAAGCCACTGGGGTTTCCTCGATCCCTTTGGGCTCGCTAGGTGTCCCCTTTGCCCTCACCTTCGCAACGTAGTCAACGAAGCCCTCGTGCGTATGCTCAACGCCAAACAGCTCGCAGCTTTCTACATACTCAGCGTGCAACTCTTTGACTGACATTTTTCTTACACCTCTGCTAGCTGGCTTTTCTTACACCTCTGCTGGCTTTGTTTACACCTCTGCTGGCTAGGGCGGCTGCTGGAACGTCAACGTGCTTCCAGGAGGCCTTCCGTACGTTGCCGTGATGCGATGGGTGTTACCATGCATCGTGCACGCATGTTGGCCTCATGTCTCGGGCGCATTGCACCTGCGACGACCGACCGTTTGGAAATGCATTTTGAAATTTCGTCCATCGTCCATCTCGATTGTCATCGCGCTCTTTTTCTTTTTTTTGGGGGGTGGGAACGTCTAACCCCCCTTTTCATTTGTGTTCATACGTTACTGTACTGTAGTCCAATACGCAACATGTTTTCAATCTCGTTGTCATAATGGTCTAGTGGTTGGCCGTCGGTCTTAAAAGCCTGAGGTAGTGGGTTCGAGTCCCACTGGAGGTATACACCTTGTCTGCGAGGAGTTGAGCTCCTCCTCGCTGGCGAAGTGTACCACCTCCATCTAAAGGTCAATGACAGCCTTTTTTATCCAGGCCATCTCAGGGGTCATTTTGGGGGTACTTCTTGAGTTACGATTTCGGCCGTTCGATTCACGAACGAGGGGTGCAGATTCTCCTAAAAATTAAAATTCCAAAATTGTTTCCCCGAAAATCGTTCAATCTGTTCAATACTACTGCAATACGTGAGGGCTCACTGCAATACGTTACCGCTTGCAGGCGTATTGAAATGGCGTATTGGAGATGGGTCGAAAAAGTGCCAAGTCAGTTTTGCGAAGATCCGTCTGACGTGGCACTGGCAAAGCTGACATCAGCAGTTTTCAATACATCTCCAATACGCCATTTCAATACGCCTGTAATCGCTAACGTATTGCAGTGAGCCCTCACGTATTGAAGTAGTATTGAACAGATTCTCCTCTAAAAGGTTTTTTAAATTTTTGTAAAGGCCAATATGCGTGCAACCGCGTGCAACCGCCTGCAGGGCTCAAGGCAGGGATCACTTCAATACGTGAGGGCTCACTTCAATACGTGAGGGCGCACGTCAATACGTGAGGGCTCAAGACCTTGAGCCCTGCCTTTAGCCCCCCCTTTCAGTATGCTGCGGAAGTGTTGAAGTGAGCCCTAAAAAAGTTGAAAAAACATGTTCTTCAATTATGGTGAGACTTGTTATATGGACTCAGGAGCTATATTTTGCGACATAGCTTGTGTGCGTTTTTTGTGGGGGGGGTCCGAAAACCTACTTTTGGGTTATTGCTTTACTTGAAAGTTCCTTCATTATATCGTCAATATGTCCGCAGTATATGTCCAACATATTACAGCATAGTTGCAGTACATTTTCGAAGGGTGATGGGCGTGGTAAAGGGGACTTCAATGCAGCATGGTCCGAGGAGATCAAATTGTTCATGGTGAAAAGCGACCTCGCCATGAACGATCCCCTCAATCATCATCACCAAGTGATGCGGAGCGACATCGAACCGGCTTGCCTTCGGCTAGAGCCGCCGCCCTCGTCCAAGGGAAGGCGGCCCCCCCGTACAACAATCTTCGTTAGCCAAGCGCGCGATGAGAAATCCCGCGCAAGGCGGGTGCTTAGCCGATCGAGAGCCGATCAAACCTTCCAACGCTCAGGAGGGTACATCGCTCAAACCCCCTCCCAATATCAAGCTCATATTCCCGGAAGGTTGGAGTACCGCGGAAGGCTTCCGCGACCCGGAGTATGAAACGATTACGAAGAAGGAACGCCTTTTGGCGTGGATTGCGCCTCCACATCTTCCAATATCTACGAGGGAACTGGAGTTGTCCGCGAGGTAGCACCCTTTCTCTTTCTTCTCGACGTTGAGGTTGTGCCTTTCTTGCTTCACAGGACTCTTTGCTACATGTATGCAACATGGTTACCATATGTTGCATACATATTGAGATTATATTGTAGGGATACTGGAACACATTGCAGGAAAGTCGATGCGCACTATGTGGAAGTGGACACGGTATGGCATCATAAGTGGCTGCCAACGCGACTGCTCCCGCACGATTTCTCCAGATTGGCGCACGATTTATCTCCAGATTGGCGCACGATTTATCTCCAGACAATACCGCGTGGCCGACTTGGTTACCACCTTCCGACATCTTGGAGCTAGAACCGGCAACGGTAACCATTAAGGGGAAATCGTTTCGACTTGTTCCACCGGTGCCTAATTGCTTGCAACGGATTGTCGAAAGGATTCGTGGCATGCAAGAGGCAAGGTAAGGGACTCTCGTGGGGCATGATTTCCCTCCCACCATTCCTCACGTGGCTCGCTGCAATAGTGCTGCAGCACGCTATCGTGATGGTTGCAGCATGTTGATGGGATGTTGGAAACATGTTGGGACGATATTGTGCAGAGATGCGGGCGAGGCGCCCCCCGAGGCGCACGAGGCCCAAAGCAAGGAGTCCCCCCCCACCGCCCAATGCTGAGGCACCCACGAGCCCTCCACTATCTAGCTGGCGGGAGTGCAAGGTAAGGGACTCTCGTGGGGCATGATTTCCCTCCCACCATTCATCACGTGGCTCGCTGCAATAGTGCTGCAGTACGCTATCGTGATGGTTGCAGCATGTTGATGGGATGTTGAACACATGTTGGGACGATATTGTGCAGAGATGCGGGCGAGGCGCCCCCCGAGGCGCACGAGGCCCAAAGCAAGGAGTCCCCGCCGCCGCCCAATGTTGAGGCACCCACGAGCCCTCCACTAGCCGGCGGGAGTGCAAGGTAAGGAACTCTCGTGGGGCATGATTTCCCTCCCACCATTCATCACGTGGCTCGCTGCAATAGTGCTGCAGTACTCACTCGGCTTTGCTGTTATGGAATTCGATGCCTGAAT